>VMDO01023717.1:12500-31086 GCA_007922755.1 Pedetes capensis
TTCCCTATGTTAATGAAAGAAAATCGACACATAACGGAGGCAAAACTTGTTTCTGACCCAATCAAGCATCATGAAACCTTTCCCAAAATTGTGTCACTACCTGCCCAAAGTTTCTACTGAATATTGAAAATATCCAGTATGAAAGCAATCAGAAGAGAGAAAGGATGAGGCATAGGGAGAGGTTTAAAAATAAATAAAATAATAAAGCATGCATTAGCCACAATTAATGCTGAAGTAATAATAGCTTAACTCATTATCAAGAAATCCAGCTTCTTTTTCACTTCAGTCCTCAAAAAAGGAAAAGCCTAGTGAGTTGATAATCATTAATATTTTATTGAAGACCAATCCATATTCTCCATGATGGTGACATGGACATTCCATATCATCAGGAAGCCATTTTACGAAATTAGAAAAAGCTAGACATCATTCTGGAAGGCACAAGTTGAGAGTACTTATCATTATTATTTATCACTCATTGAGTGCCAACTGGGTCTCCACTGCAGGGAGGAAGTTATAAAAGCATCATGCAGAGGCAGACGGTCCCTCATCACCGGGTTCGCAATCTGATTCTGATCGCATGGCTACAATGGGCACCGCGTCCTTAATTAGTGGTAACTGCCACTGCTGTGGAACCACAAAAGGATGATCAGAACTTTCCATCACTGTTCTAGACATGAAGATAAATGTGAAGGGAAGCAATAAGTGTAATTAATTTAAGACAGAGCTGGAAGAGGGAGACTTTCAGCTGTGGTACTGCTCAGAGAGACTCATCAGCCTCTCTGGAGCAGGGTGGGTTCCAAAGATCCGCAGACATCCCACTGCAAAAAGAACCAAGGGAAGAAAGTATATAGAACATGGCTTTTGTAGGATCATTTCAACTCAAAATGTCAGAAAGAAGCATGTGACTCAATGGTGCATGTGCCCCAGGAAAAACAGGAAGGGCTAAGTCAGTAAATTCAATGTCAAGTTAAAATTCAAGCCATCCAGAGTGAGCCTGCAACATAAGCCTTTGGACAGAAGAATGTCTTGTGTGATTCAAATGCAAGATATAGTGCAAGTAATGAGGCTGAAGTGATGAAGGAAAGGGAAATACACTCTCAGAGGTAAACTTGCAGTCAAGTCGTCGAGACTTAGCGGAATAATTCTCCCTAATGCTTAGACAAATAATAGTACTAAATTCTTGGGAATCAGATTCTCTCTCCACCCCTCAGCTTCTGGGAGCTTTTAAAGAATGGACTGAACAAACTACAGAGAAAATTAAATCCAAAATACATTCAGGGGAAGGGGATACTCTCTGTCAATAACATGAGAAAAAAGAATGAACTTAGTTCTATTTTCCAAGCTCAGATATTTTTATGGATGGCCAGACACCTGGGCATTATTATATATAGGTGTTATTGGCTATGTTTCTGCTGCCAACTGATCACAAATATAATTGGTCCCTATCCTGGTCTCTCGGCCTCCCTCTACCAATACTACCAACAATTATAGCCCTGGTCATCCTCAAGAATATTAGCTAACTTTTATGTAGTCTGTTTTCTACTTCGGCCAACTCTTATGCGAGATTCTGCACTTCCTTACATTTATCTAAACTCCTGCTATCCAGTAAGATTTTCCATGATTATGAGAATGTTCTCTATCTGCACTGTCTTATAAGGCAGCCAATAGCCATATGACCCTAATGGTACTGAGGAAATGAATTTTTAATTTAAGTAAGTTTGTTTGTTTGTCTTGAGATGGAGTCTTACTATGTTTCCCAGGTCGATCTCAAATTTGTGGGCTCAAGTGATCCTTCTCCTTCAGCCTCCTGTGTAGCTGTGACTATAAGCATGCACTATCACACCCACTTATTTATTTAATAAATTTAAATAGCCACATGTGGCTTTTGACTGCCACACTGAACAGTGCATCTCTAAAAGTAGCAACACGCATTTTACTGAAGCTAAATAGACTATAAATGGAAGAAAGAGTTTACATTGCATATTGCCTTTTCCAGACTCCCTTGCAGCTAGTAGTGACCACGTGACACAACTCTGACCAATAAGAGGAAAACAGAGTTACAGGAGAGTTTTTTCCTTTCCTGTAGACCTTCCAGTTTCCTGTTTGCACTTTTTGCTTTCCTCTTGTCTCAGGGTATAGATGACAAATTATGGAACAGCAGCCTGGAGTGCAAATGTTGTACATCCAAAATGACAAGACAGGAATCTGGAGAAGTGCTTTGACTTTGAGAACTCATTGACTTCTTGCACTAGACCTGGACTGCCAACTTGTGGATTCTTGTGACGTGGGACAAAGAAAGCCCTAATCCATTTGAACTAATCTTTGCCTACTTTTCTATGATTGGAAGTAAATCTACTGTTACTGTGAGGTATAACTAGCTTCCACTGTAAAGGTTTGCCACATAATGCCTGTGGAACTGGTGTAAACTCAGATCATAACAGCTGTCTGTATTCATTGTACCTTGCCATCCTTATTGCTCTCTTTGGGTCTAAGCCCAGGTATACTGGGACTCAATGAGGAAGATTTTATGGACTTAACCACTCATCACTGAACACCCCTTCTCTGTGTTCTCTTTCTCTCCTGTGCCCTTCTCATCCAATTCCTTACATCATTCCTCCCTCCCATCAGCAATGCTCTGGCCATCACTCATTACACTTATGATACCTCCCCAAAATTGGGCCATTGATGGAGAGCAAAGAAGGCTTTGTCACAGGCTAAAGGCAGGAAGGGAAGAAGGGAAGGGAGAAGGTATGTGGAGATTAGAAGGTGATTCCTTTCCATTAAAAGTATTCCCAGTAAGTCATTTTCTACCATGTGCCTAGAGAAATGCTTCCCTGGTCTTACTTCTGGGATCTTTTTCTTTCATCTTTTCTCTCCCCAGTCTAAATTGGGCACCTAGCACGTTGCTAAGCCTCTTCTCAGCTCCTGCATGTCTGATGCTTCCTCTAATCCCCAGCACAATCCCAGGAAGTGAACTTCTAGAAGAACTTAAGGACAAAGGTGACCTTTCAAAGACTTTTCAAATCCACACATTGTACTCATTGACAGCCCTTCACTCAATTTGTTGAAAATTCTTCCTTTTGTATGTATGACAGTTGCATCTATTATCCCTTGTATGTCGCATCTATTATCCCCATTTTACAGTTGGGGAAACCAAGGTTGAGAGAGCAGAAGCATTTGGCCCATAAGTGACAGTGTCAGACTTGGAGTCTGAATTTCTGGCTGCGAGTTCAGGGTATTTTCTGCTGGAAAGAAGAGGAGACTTGGGGTACAATCTCCCAAGTCTGTCTAGTGCCAGCCACTGAAGGCAAGGGGCATCTTCCCTCCTCAAGGAAGCTCAAAGGGGCAGAGGAGGAAGAGAAACCTGGGGAGAGCCTCTGTGCGATGAGTGAAATCAGGAAGCCCAGGTCTGTGCCCCACCAGGAAGGCCATAACCTTTGCGTGCTCCAGGATGCTGACGGTGTTAATATACTTCCTGACCCCACAGGGAAGTTCAAGGATTAACACTTGTTTAGAAACGGTTTGTGAGACAGTGATGAAAGTTGCTCCTAGTATATTTTTTTGATCCCTCCCACTCCTCCTCCCTGGGTCATGACTCACAAAAACTTGATGGGGCAATAAGCAAGGGGGAGGGAAAAAAAGGCAGCTGAGAGTGAGTTGGAAGCAGAGTAGGCGGAGGACAAAAGGGAAGGGTGGGTGGCTGTAAACATCATAGGCCATGACCAGGAACCACCGGAAGGATATCCTCAGCGAGCATCCCTTTTCCTAGACCCTCAGAAATGTGATAGGCATTCTCCTCCATCCATCCCATTCCACCCCAGAGCAGAAAAGCCAGTGTTAACTTTTTAAAAATCCTTTTCAGAGGCAAACTTTAGGTAAAGTCCTCACTTCTGCTTTTTCCAATCCTCTGACCTTTGGGTTTTTAATGGCTAGTTGTTTCAGGAGTGGGTTGCAGGTTCTACTCCCTAGTTTGTCTTAATCTGGAAGCTCAGCTGAAACCTGTCCACCATGGGTGACCCTACTGGTATCTGAGATACTGGTGGCATAGCTTTCAGCCTCACAGCAACACCCAAGCCCCCACAGTACGGCAAACTGACAGACGTATGGGAAAACCCTCCACTAGATGGACTGACACAGTGTCTGCAACAATGGGCTTAAACATAAATAAGATTGTGTGCCTGGCACAGAATCTGGGAATGTTTCATTCCATTGTATATAGTGTCACTATGAGTCAGACTCAACTCAATGGCACATAACAACAACTGGCCTTTGGTAAGTGAAAATGAAAATGAAGAGGGAGAGTTCACTCCATTCTTGGCCACTTGGTCATTTGGCCTTGGATAATCCTTAAGGCTGAAATACTTTTTAAAAAACTTCCAGAAAGGGGCAGCTTCTTTCCACTTTTCCTTCCTCCACCTGTGGCGGCATCTGACTCTCCCTTTTCCTCTGCAGCTATTTTAAAAGGATGGGGGTAGAAATATATAAGTGAACCCTTTCCAGGGTCTGCTCAACATGAAAACATCCCAAAGTCATGTCTGCTGAAGGAATTCAAGGATGGAACTTCAAGGAAAGAGAGCCTTAGGGAGAAAGGTAGCCTCTGAGTAGTTTCCACATCCACCTAGTTTATCTACTTTTCCATGAAGTTTGTTGAAAATTCATCCTCTTAAGCTTATGCCAACTGCATTTCTATCCTGAGAGCATTATTACCTTGCAGTCAGAGACTGTGAACAAAGCGTCCCCTCCCAGGTGCTGGGGAAATGCTAACAGAATGGAAGAAAGGGGCTCTTTCTCTCTGCGCACAACATGACAAATGTCACTTCCGGGACCTAAAGTGGACTGTATTCATTTGTACAGTGATCTTTCAATACATCGGAGCATGATAAATACACAATTAATCATTCAACAAGCATTTGCCAAAGATTCTCTGTCTGCTGGCAAACAGGAGATGCTCAACAAATAACTCATGAATTAAGAACTGAAGGACAGAAAAGAAATATCTTGTTCTTAGGATCGGGTATGTAGGGCTAATTTGTGGAGAAAATAAAAAACAATTCAGAAGCTAAAGCTTTGAGAAAGAAGCATTAGGAGCCTAAAGCAAAGGCATTATTCTCATGAGGACGGGAGGGGACACCCAAAGGCTCAAGGAATAGTCTATATTGTTGCTCAATCTACGCACTGCGCAAAAGAGCTAGCCCAATGTGAGTAGGCACCAAAATTCGGCTTACCCTGCTCTCCAAATTGAAAGCCTGCAGGCCACATGTGCCCAGATGTGATGCCTTTTCCAAATCCACAAAATCACATAGTGTGTGTTCACATGGGCTCGTTTTCCTGACAAAAAGGAAAATGTCCTTACTTTATGTTCACTCGCCATCACAGTCATATGCCACACTCTCAACTGGTGGATGAAATAAAATGTTGTATCGTTGATTTCGGAGCACCAAACTATCCAGAGATGTTCCAGTGTCTGTTTAATAGAATTGCCGGAAAACATCTAAGTTTTTCATATCAAACACACCCAAAAAATGGACCAAATTTTATCAAGAGGTTTAAGTGCCAGAAATGATTCCAGTCTAATAAAGCATTAAGGGCCTGCACTGTCTGCATTACACATGTGCCTGCCCTCCCCAAACAATACTGTGGGAACCTGGTTTCTAATTTCTTTGCACAAAGCTGCCAATTTAGACCCTGCTGGAGAATCTTTTGGAAAGGCTGCTTTGTAAATAGAGCAACTAATTTCTTAAAATCAAGTTGGCTATGAGCGGTGTCTTCGGGTCTGCGAGGAATCCTCACTGATCAGACGCTGAGGCGGGACTGTACCATCAGCTGGGAGAACAGAATCTGTTGGTATCTGCCGGCTGTCTGAGTGACAGCAGCGTGTAATCACAGAGACACTCAGATGCACATCAGACAGCAAGCGCACACAAACAAGCAGCGGGATGACAAGAATGTTTTGGAACCTAAATGGACCTTGGCACAGCACACTCGGAAACTGCCATTTTGCGGAGCCTGATCATTTTTGCATGCTGTACTTGGGCTGTGCAAAGGGAAGGGTAAGAAGGAGAGGAGGAGAAGGGTTCATTTTTACTGGGTGCACCCTTCACTCCAGGGGCCGTGGGTTTTGCTTATGTTCTGGAATCCAATCTTCACACTCACAATGTGATGTTCATTGTGCTAGCCCCATTTCTAGATGGGAAAAGCAAATCTTAAGAGGTGTAAGGGGCCACTCAAGGCTGTACTGCTGATCAATGAGGGAGCCACGGGTCAAACCGAGTCAGAATCCGAAGTCTGTCCTCTTTCACCTCTTTCATTTCCATCTTATGTGGATATCAGGGAGAAATATTTTCCTTCCATCCCTATCTTCAATGGGCTCCTTACCCAGTGGTTTCTAAATATGCAATCAGACCTGACCTTCAGCGAGTGCCCTTCGCCTTGACAGCGGCCCTGTCAAGAGGGGAATCCATCTTGTTCAAAAAGCAGAGTCTGATGAAAAGCCAGGCTCAACTGGCCAAGAATCAAACAGCTGGATTTTCTATTGAGCTTTTGGACAGTGAGGACAGAAGGCTAGGACACGAAGTTCAAGAGCAGATGCAGCCCCATACCCCCTGCAGGCATCTATCCTGGCAATCGTCTCAAGGGCATCTTCTGGACATTCCTACCAGATGGGAGATTGAGGCACGACACCAGCGTGCACCCCATGGGCAGGCCCTCAAAGTGTCACTCAGTAATGGAAGCCAGGTCCTCCCCACCCCCCACGAGCAAGAGAGATTTACAAGAAAGCGAGTGACGTTCCCTGAGCGGAGTAAACCCACTGTATGTAAACCTGAAAGATCAGTTAGAGTTCCCAGAATTCTCCCCAGAGTGTGCCCCTCAGTCACCAAGCGAGGGACTGTGAGAAACAGGGTGAATGAACTCAAAACAAGACACAGCTCACCTGATTACAAGTTTCATTATGAACCTGGGATTTTTTTTTTTTTTTAGTTTAGTTCTTTTTTTTTTAACTGGTGACGTCACATTGCTTTGAACCGTTGGGGGGCGAGGGAGGTTGGCATCTGGGCTCCACATGCAAGTGAACTGGGTGTGTCTTGCAGGCCTCACCACTGGCATAGCACAAATCCTTATCTTCCCTGGAGACCCCGTTAGCTTTCTAGCCCAGCCCTGCCCTTCTCCCTTTTAGACGTGGTTAACGGCCAAGAGTGGTGTCATAGTCTCTTTTCTGTTATTAATAACACAATACCACAAACAGGGGCAAGTTACAAAGACATCTATGTTGGCTCATGGTTCTGCTCCAAGGTCAAGGAGTTGTGTGTTGGAATGACTTTCTTATAATAGGTTAGGTTAGGTCAGCTCAGGCATGAGCAGGCCATATGGAAGGAAGGAGATTAAAAATGGCTCCTGCCTTTCTGCCGTGATGAAGAAGCCACCTCGCTGAGGACGTTGGAAGGACATTTTGAAAAGGGTCCCCCACCCTACCCAAGCCATGGAGCCATTTACAAAACAAAAGCCCTAGGCCCACATCACACTAGGCTCCCAGAGGCCAGGCACACGGGGCTGTCACACTGGGAGTGCCAGTGAGGAATATGCACCGTTCTCTCTTTCTTTTCTTTCCTCTCCATTTCTTGCCCTTTTCCTTCTCTAGCAAATCTGTGTCCACCTCTCCCTTCCCCCGGGCTCACCCTCTTCCCTGTCTGTCTAAGGTACTTTTCCCTCTAGAAGCCTGCTGAACTCTGTCCTCTCTGACTTTCCCTTTCCCTGGGAAATAGAAATATCCTTATGCAGATTCACCCAGGGAACCCAGTTCATGTCAAGTTCCTTTGCAAGTTTATCTCAGATTCTCAAGGTGCCTCAGTCTTCCCTGTAATTATTTCTTAATGGTACACTATCTCTTAATAAACCTATTCTATATTCTTTGCCTGTAGCCATAACCCTGTGGCATCTGATCCCATCAGATCTCAGAAGTTAAGCAGGGTCAGGCCTGGTTAGTACTTGAATGGGAGACCGTCTGGGAACACCAGGTGCAGTAGGCTTGGGAGAAGGACCCCGCAACCCATTCCCAAAAAACAATCAACCATTGAAAACCCTATGAATAGCAGAGAAGCACTAACAAAGTGTTTCGCCTGTTGTACTTAGGGTCACTATGAGTCAGATACTGACTTGATGGCACCTAACAACAACAACATATTCTTTACTGTAACATCTGTGTTGGATATAAATTTATTTATACGCTGGATACAAGGACCAGGATTTTGCTGCCAGATTCCCGAATCCGTGCTCCAGAACTGGCTCTCTGCACTCTCTGTGAATCTCTGGCAAAACATGTTGCAGAGTCCTGAGGCAGCACAGTTATTCAACAGCAACATGTAACACAGGAGAGACCTAACAAACTGGGTTTTATAGCAGACCTACCCTTGAGATAACCCACTAACCCATTAATTCATTAATCATATGACTGAATTGTTCTTCTTGTTCTTAGGTGCCATAGAGTCGATTTCTGACTCATAGCAACCCTATGTACAACAGGTAACACAATATTCTCTGCTATTCATAGGCTTTTCAATGGCTGATGGATTTTTGGGAGTGGGCTGCCAGGTCCTTCTTCCAAAGAGTGGATTAGGCCATCCATAAAGGAAGAGCCCTAATCACCTCTTAAAGGTCCCACCTGGTCCTACTTCTTAATGTGTGATAATGCACATTCAATTTTGACATGAGTTTGGTCTAGTCAGGGGCAAACCAGACTGAAACCATAGCAGGTGGATTTTTGTTATTTTTTCAAAGGAGCTTCAGTCACAACCGGAATACAGCATAATCATTGTCAGCGCATGCTCTGGCCATCAGCAATTGTAAGAAAGCTCTGAGACCCATGCCAACCTCATCTCCAAGACGCAATTTGAATTTAGGGTACATAAAGGCTTTGCTGCTCAAGGCATCATCCATGCATGAGCAGAATCAGCCTCTTCTGGAAGCTTATTGAGAGAAAGGGGGGTGCAGAGAGGGAGAGGGAGAGATAGATAAGAGAGAGAGAGAGAGGGAGGGAGGGAGAGAGAGAGAGGGATGGATGGAGGGAGACAGAGGGAAAGAGAGAAGGAGGAGGAGGAGGAGAAGAAGAAGAAGAAGAAGAAGAAGAAGAAGAAGAAGAAGAAGAAGAAGAAGAGGAGGAGGAGGAGGAGGAGGAGAGGGAGGAGGAAGAAGAGGAGGAGGAGGAGGAGGAGGAAGAAGATGAAGGAGAAGGAGAAGAAGAAGGAGAAAAAAGGAGAGAGGAGAGAGGAGAGAGAGATCCCAAGATCCATCCCAGACCCAGTGGTCCACAATCTGCATTTTTATAAGGTACTCAGGCGATTCATGTGCATATTAAAGTCTGAAAAATGCTGAGATAGGCCAGTGGTTCTCAAAGTGTGTCTCTGGAATCAGTACCCATAGGCATCCCCAGCAAGCTCGTTACAAATGCAGAATCACAGGCGCACTGAATCAGAATTTCCACCTTACCGAATCTCCAAGTGAGCTGCACCCACATTAAAGTGGAGCAAGCTCTGTTTTAGGTGCAGGCAGCCCTGGCTTACAGCTTGACACCACCATTGACTAGGTGTACGATCTTAGACAAAGCGCATAACCTCGTGGAGTTTCAGTTTCTTTAACAGTAAAATAAGCTAATAGAAGCTTCTGTCAGGAAATTCAAAGGGATTAAATTAGGTCAGGTAGGTAAAGCTCTTAGCATGAGGCTAATGCATGCTAAGTACTTAGTAAATAGTTGCTTTTAGCCTTTGCTGTTTGTTGCTTTTCCGCTTGTGGGTCAATCACTACCACACAGATATTTCACGAGGACTTCCGGGGTCCTTTCCAGCTTTAACATGCTCCAATTTGACAATTAGTTCATTTTTCTTAAACCTGCTGAGGAGCCACTAAACCAAACCCTGGAACTGCAACAGAAACAAAGCTGGATTAAGAAGCAGTTTCTCAGCCGGGTGCAGTGGCAGATGCTTTTAATCCCAGCAATTTAGGAGGCAGAGGCAGGAGGATCGCAAGTTCGAAGACAGAGGCAGCCTGTGTAATTTAGCAAGACCTAACCTAGGAAAAACACCTTACAAAAGAACACAGAGCATCAGGGCATTCCTCCTCCAAGTGTCCCTATTCTTGCCTGCATTTGGCCAGGGTGGGGCACGTGGTACTGGAGAATTGAGCCCAGGGCCTTGCACATGTTAGGCAAGCACTCTCCCACGGAGCTGTACCCCCAACCCTTTATTTAATTTTTTATTTTGAGACAGGGTCTAAGTTAAGCTCACTGCTTCTGGCCTCAAACCTGAAATCCTCCTGCCTCAGCCTCCTAAGTAGTTGGGATTACAGGTATGTACCTCTGCACCCAGCTCTCTCCTGTGTTTAAAATTTTTCTTACTCTACTGGATACTTTTATCTGCATACAAACTTGTAGTATTTCAGATTATTTTTAAAAACTTAAAATGAGAGATAAAACAAGAAATAAAAAATAACTTCATATGACTTCCACATTGCAATCCAGCTACAGCTAAAAAACATTGAGTTGACAGTTCTTTTTCCCTCTATTTCTTCCTGTAAAAAATAAAACAAAACATATAATATTGGTAAACAAAAGAATATATGTAATGTATGGGTAAGTTGTACTCATGAGGAATCCATACATGGACCAGGAGGCAGTCATTCAAATAGAACAAGGAAACACCGCCTGGTTTAAATTCAGGAAAGGTGTGCATCAGGGCTGTGTTCTTTCACGCACTTCTTCAATCTCTATGCTGAGTAAATAACCAGAGAAGTTGGACTTCATGAAGAAGAATGTGGCATCGGGATTGGAGGGAGACTCACTAACAACCTACATTATGCAGATAACACAACTCAGCTTGCTGAAAGTGAAGAGGATTTGAAACATTTATTGATGAAGACCAAAGATCATAGCCTTCAGCATGGATCGCACCTCAACATCAAGAAAATAAAAATCCTTGCATCTGGGTCAGTAAGCAACATCATGATAAATGAAGAAAAGATTGAAATTGTCCAAGATTTTGTTTACTTGGT
The DNA here is from genome assembly GCA_007922755.1 of Pedetes capensis. Classification (NCBI taxonomy): domain Eukaryota; kingdom Metazoa; phylum Chordata; class Mammalia; order Rodentia; family Pedetidae; genus Pedetes; species Pedetes capensis. The sequence goes on from VMDO01023717.1 coordinate 23,538, forward strand.
TCTACAATCAGCACCCACGGAAGCTGTTGTTTTCAGGTGCCATTGGGTCCAACTCTTAGCAACCCTATGTACAACAGAACAAAACCCTCCTTGACACTGCTCCAGGCACATGGTCTTTTTTGTGTTTAAGCCCATTGTTACAGCCATTGTGTCAATCCGTCTAGTTGAGGGTCTTCCTTTTTTCACTGTCCTGTCACTCTCCCAAACATGATGTCCTTCTCCAGGGATTGGTCCCTCCTGACAACATATCCAAAATATGTAAGATGCAGTCTAGCCATGGTACTGGAAACAAATATTGGATATACCATGGAATGCCAAAAGAATCAACAGATCTGTCCTAGAAGAAGTGCAACTGGAGTGTTCCTTGGACACAAGGATGACTAGACTCAGTTTCTGTAGGAAATGACACCTGTGGGATGCCTGCCAGTGCCTGGGTATATACATTCTCAATCCTGAAAGGAAAGCAGGGTTTCACATCACAGCACTCACCAAAGACCTTCAGTCCTTAGACTAAGCATGTGTGATGGCTTCTTTAGCCCAGAGAGATCAAGTGGCAAGAGAACAGTAGGTATGGGTGGGCTGATATGGGAATGAAAGAAAAAACTAACTCCAAAAGCATCTTGGTATGGAGAGAGTTGGCTGGGTCATTGGTATTAAGTGAGTGCCCCTGGGACCGCCATTGGCTGGTGTGGCCTGATGCAAAATGAGAAGAAACACAGTGGCTACAATAGGCTCAAACATAAAAGGATCATGTGCATGGCACAGTACTAAGTAGTGCTTAGTTCAACTATACTTAGGGTGGCTATGCGCTGGATCCAACACCACAGCACCTAACAACAAAAAAAACACAGTACCCCCCACCTTCAGCTTCGACTTTTTTCCCAAGTTCCACCTTTGGCCTTCTACTAATTAGTGCTGAATTCCCCAACCAGCCATCCAAGACACAGGAGGAACTGCACCCCTCATCCACACACCCACCAAAAAACACCCACTTTGATAAACTTGCCCAGAGATTTGCAATCAGAAAATCTAGAAAGAACATATTTTCTGTTCAACTTGAATTTAAAAAAATGAAATAAAATAATTTCAAAAAAGAAAATTGTAATACTTTGAATTACCAGGTGGGACTATGGGACTGAACCAAAGATCAGAACCTAATCTTTCTAGTACTTTCACTCCTTCATCTTTTAATCAGAACTTGGCCTGAAATGAAACCCTGAGCTACAGTGACAGGTAGCAAGAGTTTCTCAGTAACATAGAGGCAGGCTTACGGGGAACTGTCACAAAAATCAGACCCATTTGAATAAATAGCACTACAATTTTCAACCTCTCCAGAGCATCACAGTTTTTGAGACGGTGAGATCTTTTCGGCAATGCTTTTGTTTTTTAATCTCCCTTTATTAATAAATGATGACAGGGTACAGAGTAATACAGCATTGGCTTTTTCCATTATGCATCCTTTACATCACTTCTAGCAACACTTTCATCAACCACAAAGTCTATGGAGCCTTATGGCTAATATTTACTTATATTTCCCTGTTTTTCCAATGTACTCATGAAGTTGTGCTGTTTATATTGAGATGGTCCTCTTCCCCTTCATCCCTCCACAATGACCCTCCTCCCCTCTTCACTTCCGCAATCTTCATTCCCTCTGCTAGTTCCCTCCCTCCTTCTTTCTACTCTTTATATTGTCCCTTCTACACTGTTTAATTGTGCATTTTTTATATATCAATTTATGTATAGGATTTTTTCTTCCTTTAAGTATGATTCGGCTCCCACATATGAATGAGAACATATGGTATTTCTCTTTTTGAGGGGCAATGCTTTTTCTAATTGACGGAAAAGATAGAGAGATAAAGCCATCAAGAAACAGCCAGTCTTCCCTTTATGCTGACTTGGAATTGTTTCACTCAGGCTGAGCAGGTAGAAACAATTGTAACTGAACACTAGCATGAAGGGAATAAAATGACTCATCTTAACTCTTCTCCAGAATGACAGCAGTCAGAAAACAGCATTTCTGCAAGATATCAATAGGTTTCTAACTTAAATCTGGGGGAGGATCTTTCCAGTACATGTGGGAAATCCTTCCTTTCCCAGGCATTGTCAGGGCACAGCCACAGATGTGCATAGTCACTGTGTACAGCAGTTTATTAAGAGATCTCAGCGGTCCTGCACCTAATATGCCTGTTCAAGTTTGTTAAAGTGTATCGTTCTCAAGAGTCAATCCCAGAAGACGTTTTTCCTGGAACACCCATTAACATCCTCCCAAACTTCTATAGGCCTGCAGCCATAGCACTGTGGCATCTGATCCCATCAAATCTTGGAGGCTAAGCAGGGACAGGCCTGGTTAGTACTTGGCTGGGAGACCACCTGCAAACACCTGGTGCTGTAGGCTTGGGAGAAGGACCCAGCAACCCATTCCCAAAACACAATCAGCCATTGAAAACCCCATGAATAGCAGAGAAGCACTGACAATAGTGTTTTGTCTGTTATACGTAGGGTCACTATGAGTCAGACACAAACTCAATACCTAACAACAACGACAAACTCCTATATAGACAGCATGGTCTGGAAAACCCTGATCTAAACCCACCTATTTATAGATAAGCAGCCCCAGGATCAGAGAGGAAAGATGATCTTCCCAAAGCCACCAAACTTGTTAGAGGCAGAGTCAGGAAAAGAGTCTTGGCCCCGTAGCCTTCTAGCCAAAGCTCTCTTTCCAACCCACTAACTACTGACAGGGCTGGGGTTTAGCTCACTGGGTAGAGCACCGCTCTTCAGTCTCTAAGGACCCAGGTTCAATCCCCAGCACTACAAAAATGGGAGCAGGACGTGGCAATCCACTCCCAAAGCAATCCCAGAACAATCAGCCATTGAAAACCCTATGAGGGTCACTATGTGTTGGACATGACCCCAGGGCACCTAACAACTACTGGGAAGAAAATGAGATTTGCTATTTTCTAATCTTGTTGTTTGTAGCAGGGTTGATCTCAGAGATGGCTACAGAGTTAATCTTATATCAAAACCTTTTTCCTTCTTCCTCATTCATAAGGTTACCATGGGCTTTCTTCTTTATTGAGTACTGCCAACCCTGGGCTAGGAGAAGGAGATAAGAGACAGAGGGTTAAACATAGGAAGCATAAGCCACATGGGCATCTGCCTAGGCCACTGAGGTCTCTGTGTGCCCTTTAGGGGATTTTTAGATTTCCTCTGGGAGACTAAATGAGTGAATTGGGAATCTGGGAGGTGGGACCTAAGGCAAAGGAAAGAAGAAGAAACTGGGAGAAAATAATGGGCACCTGCCTCCTGCCAAAGTCTTCAGATACATTGGAGAAAGATTGGAACCCCTTTATTCAAAGTAGGCTACAGCCTCAAATTAATTTATTTAGCTATTTAGGTACGAAAGTGACCCAGAAGACTAAACTGAACCCTACGGTATCTAATGAAACAGGCACAAGGTGGATCATGTGAGAAAATCACTCGACCTGGATCCTCATTTCTTCCAATTGGATTGAGTATGACTGGCAGCCTATCACCACCTGTCCACAAAGCCCCAGTGTCCTTTGCTGTGATTTATCATGCCCAGTGTGGACCCACCACCTCACCCCCTTCCCAATAAAATACCCTTAGGATTAAGCACAAGACCAATTGTGAATAGTCTCGGAGAGAGCTAAGCAACAACAAAAAAAGTATGCATTCCATTTTCAAGACTGAAATGCTAAGGAGACGTCAAACTAAAAAGTTCTTTAAATGCTCAAGAGTCACGCAACCATCTTCTCATTGACCTGACACCGAGAACTTGTTGGCCTAACAGTTCCAAGTAGCTCTAAACTACCTTGAATCACTGTATCTTTCTCTGCTTTTCACCCCTTTTTCATACTAATCTGGTCAACTCATGTTGTTGTTGTTGTTAGGTGCCGTCGAGTGGGTATCCGACTCATAGCAAATCTGAGTCAACAGGAGAAACACTATTGTCAGTGCTTCTCTGCTGTTCATAGGGTTTTCAATGGCAGATTGATTTTTGGGAGTGTGTTGCTGGGTCCTTCTCCCAAGCCTACAAAACCTGGTGATCCCAGGAGGTCTCCCATCCAAGTACTAACCAGGCTTGGCCCTGCTTAGCTTCCAAGATCTGACAGGATTGGATGCCACAGGGCTACGGCTGCAGGCGTCAACTCATGAGGACACGTTAAATTTGGTGTTTCCTGGAGACAGACTCCATCCTCATGGGGTGACTCCCATTTAAATCCCCTTTTTTATTGACAGATTGGCATGGCTCAAGTGTACAAGCCAGAGCCAAGTTCAATATCCTTCCATACAACTTCTGCTGCAGCCTGATGTTCAGATTTATCCTCTCCCACCATGTGATGAGAAACCGGAGCATCAGTTTTCTAAAGCAGTACTATTGTCTACTCTCCTGGTGTGTGGTTCCTCCCACAAGGAGTTACCTTATGAGAGCCAGGCACTGGGAACCCAGGGTGGATGAGGTCTCAGGGTGTGCCCTAGGTTCTCCATGGGCTTCAAAGGTTCCTGGTTGGGATAATTTCAATGATTATTCCAGACTGTCCTTTAAGCAGCAAGACTTAGAGGCCAGAGGTCTTCTCCACAGCATTTGCCCAAGCTACTGCTTGTCCAGAAAGGAAGTCCACATGATATCTTCAAAATTAGACATCCATGCTCCATGCATTCCGACAGTCCATCGGTGACACTTTTTCTTCTCCACTCCATTAGTAGAACTGTCAGAAAATACATGTCACAGAGTTTAACCAGAAATCCAGAAAAATATTTGTACCAGGATTTTCTGTATCAAGGGCTGCTTATTCCCCACCAGCAAGGATGGGGGATTTTCTCAAATAATAACATTGCTGTACTCAACCATCCTTTGTGGAAGAATTTCTAATTCTTTTAGAAATAATTCTGAAACATCTCCCAGGATGTACATTTTAAATGAGAAAGGTTAAAGTAGTTAACCAGATTATATTAAACTATGTATATAAACACACTCAAAATTCTGAAACCAGAAAACTGAAATGATTAATTATTTCATATTTTAATAAATGTTGGTGTGTGATTCATTTTATCATTACTAAGGAATGGATTCAAGGAGAAGTTTCTAGGTAGCATGGCTGAAGGGTGTGTCTGCCAAGAAGATCTGTAATGTAGGTTTGATGAGTTTTAGGATGGGCCATTTCTTCTCCAGCTAGAAAAGCAAGGACAATAAGCAAAGCTGTAGGTCTGGAGGATAGTCTGAGATTAAAGGTTGAGAACAAGGCAGAGAAAATGTGGAGCCATCAGAAAACTTTTTATGACTTCCTGTCATTACAAAAAGAAGATATTTCTCTTAGGAAGTGGGCAAAAATTTGCAATGGGAAATAATGGAAATTGTAAAGACTAGAACTTCACATTCTGCGGGAATCTTTTTCTTGTCCTAATTAGTCTTTTACTATTAAATTAAATATTTCTAAGCCAATAAAACATACATCTACTATGACAAGGCATGCGAAGTTTTATGGATGGGACCTGCATCCCCAAAGGTGTAGTACATGGCATGTACTCCATAAATATTTGTGAACGGCAACAAAAGATTAGAATATGGCCCCACTGCTATCATTATGTAACACTGGCTAAGTTACTTCATCTTTTAGAGCCTCAGTTTCTGAAAATACAAAACAGATAAAGTAATATTTATCCTGCTTGCTTTCTGGAATAGCTCATAATAATGTAAGCCAACAATAAAATCACCAACATTTACTAAGTTCTTAAAAAGTACCATATAAAGCCAACTGCTACAGATAACCACTTCATATACACACACATACATACCCTTTTATTTAATCCTTGCAATCCTATATCATTTACATTTTGTCACATAAGGAATCCAAGCACTCAGAGTTAGAATAGCCTAGGTCACTAATAAATAACAGAAGAAAGATTCAAACTCCAGAGCCTGCATAGTTAGCTTCTACACACTGCTTTATTTTCCCTAAACTTGGAAATTGAGGATAGCTATTAGAAATTGCTCGTGTGTGTGTGTGTGTGTGTGTGTGTGTGTGTGTTTAATAAATCACAGAATAGCTTGCTATGAACAACGTATTTGTACTTGGCCAGCCCATCTTCTTGACCTTGTATGACCATTCAACTACCATTATTGAGGAAAAGAAGGATGTGAGTGGTAACTCATGTAAAGCTCTTTTGGGGACAAGTAAATGCTGACAAACTAACACAAAAGGGGCAGGGTATTTGTTGATGAAATACTAGATAGGTCATAGAACTAAAGAAGAGCTGAACAAGGCATTGAAATAAAAGACTTATGCCATAGGACATTGATAATGGAACAGTAACTCCAAACATTCTGCCTCTAAGTATCTCAGCTCATGTTCCAAATTTCCTGGAAAGAGAATCTCTTTTGTCCAGCTGCATCTGGCACATATTAATCAGTGGTGGCCAAGGAACAAACCTAGTGGCAAAGTTACACTGCAGATGGAACGGACACATCAAGCAGGCAGCTACGCGAGTAGATCTACAAGAGACATGCCAAATTTCCATATCGTGTTCTGTCTCCAGGTGACCCTGTTATGACATTGTAGATTGGAAATCAGAGTATTAGACATTTAGAGTTTCTTTGAGTCCTCTGTTCTACCCATTAGGTAGCTAGTTTAGCCATGAGCAGGCAATATGAAGAAAGGGGGATTAAAAATGGCTCCTGATGTTTACCCATGATAAAGGAAGCCTTATGTGTCTCTGGGGACATGGGAAGGACATTTTCTAATGGGTCCCACACCCTAATCCAAGCCATTGAATCATTTACGAAGCAAAGACCCTAGACCCACATCACACTACCACCCAGAGCAGGTGCCCAAGCCTGATATCACACTGGGCGTGCCCTGGTTTGAATAAAACTAGAGGGAAGGTGTGCCCAGTCTGTCTGTCTGTCTGTCTGTCTGTCTGTCTGTCTGTCTGTCTGTCTCTCTCTCTCTCTGTCTCTTTTCCACTACTCTCTCTTCTCCTCTTTTCCTTTCTCTCCACTCCTCATCCTCCGCTCTCTTCTGTCTCCAGCAACCATGTTCACACCTTTCCTTACTTTCCTTTAGGCAATTGAAATATCTTGTGCCAATTCAACCAGGGACTCCAGGTTTTTCCAAGTTCTTTTCCTTCTACTTAAGCATCTCCAGATGCCTCAGTTTCCCCTGTAATTATTCCTTTAATGGGTACTATTTTTAATCAACCTTATGTATACTTTCTACTATAACTTCTGTGTCAGGTAAAAATTCTTTTATACACCAGATACAAGGGCCAAGGTTTTGCTGCCAGATTCCTGGACCCGTACTCCAGACCCACCTACCCACACTCCCTATGTCTCCCCCAGTAAATAACGCCCACCCCCACAACACATAAAGGTGCTATTAAAAGTTCCAAATGTTTCTACCCTCTCACGTTCAGCCTGCTGCCTCTTTTAGCTATCTTTTTTTACCCTCCTGACTTTTACCACTCATCTTTCATCTTTGGATCTCATGACCTGTTGATGCCCATGGTCTGTAATCAGCTCAGCCCA
>VMDO01023718.1:0-31108 GCA_007922755.1 Pedetes capensis
ACTTGGCCGGCTCCACAAGCTCCAGATCTCTCCGCAGCACAGTGGGGTGATTTGGGCTCACCTCTGATGTGTCTGGGATCCGGACATATGTGTGCCCAAATTTCTGTGGAGTTCGCGATCGTAGGCCTGACCCGCCGCAGCAGAAGGGAGGGGAGCCAGGGGCGGGGTGCGCCGCGGAGAAAGAGCTCCCCAGCCGCGCACCAGGGCAAGCGGCCTCCCCCGCGTGCAACCTGGTCGGCTCCACAAGCTCCAGATCTCTCCGCAGCACAGTGGGGTGATTTGGGCTCACCTCTGATGTGTCTGGGATCCGGATATATGTGTGCCCAAATTTCTGTGGAGTTCGCGATCGTAGGCCTGACCTGCCGCAGCAGAAGGGAGGCGGAGCCGCGCCTCGGCTCTAGACGCGGATCACTGGCAACGGCTTCCCCCGTTCGCTCCGCGGCCGCTATGGAGGGCGTTTGTGCGCTCCCTCACAGTGACTCACCTAGGAACTGCAGACTGTGTCCCGCAGGCATGGTGAGAGTGTGCTGGCAAGGTTGCACTCCGTGTTGGGTCCGGGGCTGTGGGTGCGTGTGCGCGAAATCTCCTCCAGATCTCTGGGATTCTGTCGGCTCCCTGTGTTATGGCTAAATGGCGGCGGTCCCGCTGCTGGCCACTGTGTAGCTCCTCTGAAGACCAATCCCTAATTTCAGTGTACGCCTAGTTTCATTCTTTATCTCTCAAACTAAATTATCTGTTTCTATTTATTCAATTTGTGTTTTAAACCCCTAATCGAGGCTTCTTATTGCTCCGGGACAGAAGGTGTGTGTTGTCTGTCTGCCATCTTGACTCCTCCCCCCGTGTCCTTTGATCTTTACCAGTAAACATTCCAAATCCTCTTTCAGCAAATAAAATTGCGTCATTTTCATAACCCAGGTTGTTAATGAGTCTTCCTCTAATCCTGATGCCATGTTTTCCCTAAAGTCCAGCTTCTTGGATTATTTGCTCAGCATACTTAAGGTCATACCTTGGCTCTTATACATTGCTAATTTTCTTTAATTTCAGTTTGGACGTTCATATGAGTAGTTGATGGTCTGATCCACAATCAGTACCTGATCTTGTTCTGACATACGTGAAATGATACAGCCCTGATGCACAACTTTCTTGACTTTAAACCAAGCAGTGTTTCATTCTTTTGTTCAAATGACTGCCTCCTGGTCCATGTACAGATTCCTCATGAGTACAACTAAGTGCTTTGGTATTCCTATTCTTCACAATGTTAGCCGTAATTTATTGTGATCCACACAGTGAAATACGCTTGCATATTTCAATAAAACATAGATAGACATCTTTTTGTCAATCTCTTCTTTTCGCCAATATTCATCTGAATTCAGCAATGATGTCCTTGGTTCCATGCCCTCTTCTGAATCTGGCTTGATTTTCTGGCCATTCCCTGTTGATATACTGCTGCACTTTCTTTTGAATGATCTTTAGCAAAATGTTACTTGTATGATATACTGATGATATTGTTCAATAATTTCCACATTTGGTTAGGTCCCCAAAGATCCAAATATGGATCTTTTCCAGTAAGCTGGCTAGGTAACTGTTTCCTGAATCTCTTGGCATAAAACAATGAGCGCCCCCAGTCTGCATCTGTTTGGTGAAACATCTCAATTGGTATTCCATCAATTCCTGGAGTCTTGAATTTTGCCATTTCCTTCAAAGCAGCTTCCACTTCTTCCTTCAGTACCATTGCTTACCAACCCTATGCATCCTCTTAAAATGGTTATTCATCCACCAATTCTTTTTGGTATACTACCCATGTATTCTATCTTCTTTTGATGTTTCCTGCATTGATTAATATTTTCCCTGTAGAATCCTTCACTATTGCCACTTGAGGCTTGAATTTTTTCTTCAGTTCTTTAAGCTTGAGAAAAAGTATGTTCTTCACTTTTGGTTTTCTATTGCCAACTCTTTGAATATGTCTTTTTAATATTTGATTTTATCTTCTCAAGCTGCTCTTTGAAATCTTTTGTTTAGTTCTTTAACTTCATCTTGTCTTTCTTTTACCTTAACTGCTGGAAATTCAAGGGCAAGTTTTAGAGTCTCTTTTGACATGTAATTTGGTCTTTTCTTTTTTTCTTGTCCTTTTAATAACCTTTTGCTTTCCTCAAGAATGATGTCTTTGATGTCATGCCACAACTTGTCAGGTCTTCAATTATAAGTGTCTAATGCATCAAATCTGTTCTTGAGGTTGTGTCTGATCTTGGGTGGGATGTACTTAAGGTCATACCTTGGCTCTTGTACACTTCTAATTTTCTGCAGTTTCAGTTTGAACCTGCATATGAGTAGTTGATGGTCTGATTCACAGTCAGCACCTGATCTTGTTCTGACTTTTGATGTCTAGGTTTTCCATGTCTCTTTCCACAAATGTAGTTAATTTAGTTCCTGTATGTTCCATCTGGTGAATTCCATTTGTATAGTTGCCATTTATGTTGGTGAAAAAATGTGTTTTCAATGAAAAGGTCATTGTCTAACAAAATTTTATCATGTATTCTCCCACATCATTTCTGTCACCAAGGCCCTTTTTCGAACTACTGAGCTGCCTGTGTTTCCAGCTTTTGTGTTCCAGTCATCAGTAATTATCAGTGCCTCATGATTGCGTGTTTGATCAATTTCAGACTCAGAAACTGGTAAAAAAAATTTTCATTTTCTTCATTTGTGGCCTTCATGGTAGGTGTGTAAATTTGAATAATGGTCATATTATCTGGCCTTCCTTATAGATACATAGATATTATTCTATAACTGACAGCATTGTACTTCAGGACAGATCTTGAAAAGTCTTTTTTGATGATGAAGGCAACCCCATTTCTCTTTAGTCTGTCATTCTTGGCATAGTAGACCATACGATTATCTGATTCAAAATGGCCCATTCTATTCCATTTTAGCCCATTAATGCCTAGAATGTTGATGTTTATGTGATCCATTTCCCTTTTGATGATTTCTAATATCCTAGATTCATACTACATACATTCCACATTCTAATTATTAATGGATATTTACATTTGTTCCTCTCATTTTGAGTGTGCCACATTATCAAGTAGAGGTAACCTGGGGCTTTACTCCATTCCTGTCATTAAAGTTAGCTCTACTTTGAGGATGCAATTCTTCCCTGGTTGTCTTTTTAGTACCTTCCACCCAGGGGTTCTCATTTTCTGGCATTATATATGAAAGTGTTTCTCTACTATTTATAGGGTTTTCAATGGCTAATTGTTTCAGGAGTGGGTTACCATGTCCTTCTCCCTAGTTTATCTAAGTCTGGAAGCTCAGCTCAATCCTGTCCACCATGGGTGACCCTGCTGGTATTTGTAATACTAGTGGCATAGCTTTCAGTGTCACAGCAACACAGAAGCCCCCACAGTAAGGCAAACTCACAGACAAGTGGAGGAGTATATAAACTACTGTTCTACTTTTCATTCTTAAAATTACGCTCCTATATTCATGCTCACATGTAGAAATGAATTCTGTATCTTTTCTGTTGCTTGAAACTTAGCAAGGTCTAGGAAAGATTGATATGTCAGAAGTGTGTATGATTACATTATCAACTTCTTTAACTTCTTGAGCACAGTCTTTTCTTGGGTGGTTGGTACCTTTTAATCTACTTTGACCCCCATTCCTTTCTTCTTTTATTTAAATTCTCTGGTGGGCTTCAATATTTTCATTAAAGAAGTCTAATGTCATTGGCTTCTGATATTTTGATATTGGATATTGACCCACTAAGAGGAAGATGCACCTTATTGATTACTGAGAAATGTTTAATCATTATATATTAATTCAGTTCAAATTGGTCAGAGAAGGCTTCACCTAATGTAATTTTGATTTCCTGTTGTAGTAATACTGAAACCGTGGATCACCCACATGTTTTGAGATATTCTTTGGATTTTTTCCCCTAGAAATCCTGCAACTACTCAAAAAATTGAAGATATTATAGAACAGACCTATGGTAAGTGGACCTTTTTTTATTCCTTTTTCTTCTATGGGTTTCATGTTTAAGTTAAGTCTTACAGCTGTTGTAATGCTGCTCCCTGCTGGACATAATGTAATCTTCCAAAGTTGGCACTTAATAGATGAGCAAAGAACTACTTACCTGGTCCTGCTGAGTAGGGGAGTCCTTGGGTGCATTCACAAAAGCCAACAGTATACAATAAAAGTAACTGTCCTATCATAATAGTGCTATACTATTACTAGCATGTTGATAATCTAGAACCTGGTGAGAATGCTAATAATCTTGTTTCCATGTTTCATTTTTCTGCTTCCTGTTTAATGATATCTAACAGTTATTGTAAACATACACCTAAGGATACTTAGAGGTGGTGGGCCTTTTAGGATTTCCTAAATTGTGTATACATTTTGTAATATAAGTCAATTTATTATTATGATGATGTCTTTTAAAGTAGTTTCAATTCCCTATGCTTTTAATTTTCCAAAGTAAATATGTAAAACTGCTTTAGTATAATTTAAATTAGATCATGTTGGATTTATCTGGAATGAATCAACCCATGTTGTATTTTATACAGTAGACTTCAAATGTAACTTATTTTGTGTCTCTACCCCATAATCTAGCTACCATATTTTCTAGTACACATATGGAACCATACTCACAAAGAGTAACATGGGGTTGGGCTTCAAATATATAATCTGTGACTGATCTATCATGGATTCTCACATTATGTATATACACAAGTAATCCTAAAGTTGATTTAAAAAGTGTAAGAATTAAAAGTGCAGTTTTTCCTAACATGAAGCTAAAATATTAGACTTTTTTGGAGTGCTGCCTATATAAAGATACTATCTGGTCATAATTTGGAATTTTTTTCAAGTAAGTATACATTGACATTAGCAACATTGAGTAGATATGCAAAGATAAAGCAAGATAACTGATCTTATACTGTTTAAAGCCTTTTTTGTTTGTTTGTTTGTTTGGACCCACTGCAAAAGCCTGTGAAATCTGTTCTTAATTAGGATTGTGGAGAATAGGCATAGTAACTTATTTCTTATTTTCTTTTTCCAGTACTTAGGGGTTGAACCCAGGGCCTTACACATACTTTGCAAATGCTCTACCACTGGGCTGCCACCCCCAGCACATATTTTTCTTTTTATTTTGCATCAAGATCTCCCTGAGTTATGCAGGCTTCCTTTGTCCTTGAACTCACAATCCACCTGCTACTGCCTGTTGAGTTGCTGAGATTACAGGTCTGTGACACCATGCCCAGCTTCTTTTTTGTTTGTTTTTTGTTTTGTTTTATTTTGTTTTGTTGTGCTTGGGACTGAACATAGGAACTCTTAAATCCTAGTTAAACACTCCATCAATGATCCTCATCCCCATTCCTGCCTTTCCCTGTTTTTATTTTTTTATTTTGTGTACCACCTGGGAGTGGAACCGAGGGCCTCTCACATCCTATTCAAGTGTACTAGCACTGAGCTGCACCACCAGTCCCATTTCATTTGACACAGTTGTTGCTATTGTTAGGTGCCATCGAGTCGAGTCTGACTCATAGCGACCCTATGTACAGCAGATTGAAATACTTCTCAATTCTGTGCCAGGAACACAATCTTATTTATGTTTAAGACCATTGTTGCAGGTACTATGTCAATCCATCTGGTAGAAGGTTTTCCTATTTTTCATTGACCTGCCACTCTCCCAAACATGATGTCTTTCTCCAGGGATTTATCTCTCCTGACTACATGTATGAAATATGTAAAATGTAGTCTGGCCAGTCTTGCTAAATTGTACAGACTGCCTCTGGCCTTGAACTTGGATTCTCCTGCCTCAGCCTCCTGGATCACTGGGATTACAAGCATGCCCCATAGCACCCATCCTGATTTAATTCCTGGTTGTTAAAATTTTGCAGTAAAAATTTGAAATTTAGACCAAGAAAATAAAATTACTGTTAGCAAAAATATAAACTCTTTCTTCCCTCTTGACAAGAATATAATAACATTATTTCAGCAAAATGTATCATTTAAAACTTTCTATTGTAAAATATAACACAATATACAAACATGTGTGCCTACAGCCCTACCACTGTGCTGTCTGTTCCTGTCAGATCTCAGAAGCTAAGCAGGGTTGGGCATGGTTAGCACTGGGGTGGGAGACTGCCTGGCAGCACCAGGTCATGGAGGCTTGGGAGAAGGACATGGCCACCCACTCCCAAAACAACAATCTGCCATTGAAAACCCTATGAATAGTAGAGAAGCAGTAGCAATACTGTTTCACCTGTTGTATGTAGGGTCATTATAAGTTGGACACTGACTGGATGGCACCTAACAACAACATAAATGTGTAATACAATGAGTAATTGTGTAATAATTATTGATAAAATGTTCATATAACTGTGGAGCATTACTGGCATCTCAGAAACCCTTGATGTATTCTCTCTGTATTTTTGTTTATTTGTTTGTTTTTTTTCATTTTCTTTTTGTGGTAGGGTTTGACTATGTTGCTCAGGCTCATCTCAAACTTCTAGACTCAAGTGATTCTCACCTCAGTCTCCTCAGTGCTGGGACTACAGGTGTGTGCCACCACACCCAGCTTGTTGTTGTTGTTAGGTGCTGTCGAGTTGGTATCCGACTCATAGCGACCCTCTGTACAACAGGGGAAACACTATTGTCAGTGCTTCTCTGCTGTGCATAGGGTTTTCAATGGCAGATTGATTTTTGGGAGGGGGTTGCCAGGTCCTTCTCCCAATACCCAGCTTAGTCTCCTTTTTATTTAGCAGTAACCAATGTTCTGCCATTTGTGTTAATTATTTATATAATTTTTATATAATTTTATTACTCTTATATGTATTCCTAAGTAATATGTTGGGCTGGGATTTAGCTCAATTGGTAGAGTGCCGCACTGCAGTCTCTGAGGTCCCGAGTTCAATTCCCAGCACCACAAAAATGGGAGACGGGCCTGGCAATCTACTCCCAAACCAATCCTGAAACAGTCAGCCATTGAAAACCCTATGAGGGTCGCTATGAGTCAGATACCGACTCAATGGCACCTAACAAAAACAACAACAAGTAATATGTTTACATTTTACCTATTTTTAGTCTTTGTGGTATTTTATGTATTTTCTCCTTTTGTTCAACATTATGTTATCAAGAATCATCCATGAAGTCACATGTAGTTTTTTTCCATTCATTTTCATTATTATACATTATTTCTTTGGAATGAATCTGCCATAATTTATTCTATTATTCTACAGTTTGTGGATATTTGGGTTGTGTCTACCATTTGGCCATTAAAAATGACATAACAATGAACACTTTTTGAAAATATCCTGGTTATATATCACTTTTTAAAATCTGTCAGATAACAGGTGATTTATTTTCAGTTTGAGAAACAAATTAACTTATCACAAGATAATCACAGTGATATTTTAAGTGAATTTAAATGACTACATGAAAAATTTGTTATATCTTGACAGAAACAAATATTGAATATTGGGAAAGATTCTGGTGTGATTGTAATTCTTTTAGTATATGCCTTAAATGTATGGTAAAATGGCATATAGTTTGAGATACTTTAATATAGAATACATGTAGATATATTGTTGTTGTTGTTGTTGTTGTTAGGTGCCGTTGAGTCGGTATCCGACTCATAGTGACCCTACTTATAACAGTTGAAACACTATTGTCAGTGCTTCTCCGCTGTTCATAGGGTTTTCAATGGCAAATTGATTTTTGGGAGGGGGTTGCCAGGTCCTTCTCCCAAGCCTACAGTATCTGGTGTTCCCTGGCGGTCTCCCATCCAAGCACTAATCAGGCCCGACCCTGCTTAGCTTCCGAGATCTGATGGGATCGGATGCCACAGGGCTACAGCTGCAGGCATGTAGATATATAGAGATATGGTATAGATTTAGATATAGGACCTGATGAAATAACTTTTGGTTTCACTTTACTAGCACACTCTTTACTAACATATCATGTTTTCTTTTACCCTGCCACTCTACTGAGGAAGAAACTAAGGAGGACTAAAGAGATTGAGTCACTTAACAAGTATATTTTGCAAATTGGAGTTAGAAACCAAACCAGCCTGTCTAGTTTGCAGTCATAACTTAAAGTGAAATCAGGACATTCTCTTGAGTGTGTCTAATGATTTAATTGGAAATTTTCCTGAATAGTTTTCAGAAATTAACAGATATTCTTTCGGCTTTTAACCAAGAACTAGCTTAGCACAGAGAGTTGTGCCTTTACAGCCCAAAAATGTTAATGCATCTCATCACAGTTAATTGTGCAAAAGACATTTATAGTATGTGCTAATTTTAGGTGAGAAATTTTACTTTGAGTATTTCTTCATTCTTTGGGATATCAACAAATGATGTAATCCTCCCTTGTTAGTTTTCTGTTTAATCAAATTTTACCTTTTTAGGTGCCAAATTTGTTTTATATGAACATTTTTCTAAAATATAAAATTTACAGCCTTTTTAAAAACCAAATAAATTTCATTGTTTTTTTTTTAAATGGCTGAACACCAATCATTTTACAGAATTAATGTGATTTCTTCAGAAACCATTATGCTGTATCAGACTGTTTCCTTCTAAATTGTCCTGGAAGGATGAGCTGTTGTCTGAGTGCTACTTGCAATGTGTTTTGTTGGTGGTGTTCTGTTTTGTCTTCCCTTTCTTAGGTAATTCTTACCTTTTGTTAGTAAAATCTATTAATTTCTATTTAAAACCAAGCATTTACTAAACATTATGCATTACTTACATGAAAGTTTAAGTATGGTTTTGTGCCATCTATCGACTAAGGACATAGAAGATGCAGTAGCTTTTTAAAATTAACCTTGGGGTCAGCAACTAGTCTAATCACTTTGTTTCAGGGTACTGAGATCCTCTCACAACTGATTTCTGAACTATTGAAATGACACATAGATTGCATATATAGTGGTTTATCCATATTTGGGGAATAAAGATTGTTATTTACATGTTTTATAAAATAGTTATAGTCATATTGAAACTGGATTTACTTAAGGATTCCTTCAAATAAGAAGTCCAACATATTGAATTGTTTATTTTCTAATTACTTAATAGGATGAGAATTGAAAAAAAATAATGTATTAGGTAACTGCCTATTGAAAATGGCAGTTATAAAGATTAAATCACTTTTGAAATTATGACTTTTAAAGGAAAATATAGAAGTAACACAGATTTGGTTTGATGAAAACATTTAAATGTTTCAGGAAGACATACTTGAAAGCATTTGATTGCTTATGAATTATAAAATATTGAAAGTAAATTTTAAAAAACTAGAGTAGGCAGGATATTTATTTTTTAATCATAAGAGATGTTAAGAAGAAAAATAGTCCTATCCCAGCATATTAGACATCAATATGATGATTTACTGTGTTGGTGAAAACATATTTTTTTAATTTGAAAATTCATTTGCTTTATAATTCCTAAGCCAACAAATTTTACAAGGTGCATTTGAGAAAAAATATACAAAGAACTTTATGTAATTTATTGCAATGAATTAACCTTTGAAAATTGCCATAAGGACAAAATGTTTTAGAGGCTTGAAGAGAGGAATAACTTTTCCAGAATACATCTGAGATACTTAAGTGGTGGGAGGGCAGAATAACACAATTCCCATGGAAGGCAAATTGGCAATTTCTAGAAAAAGACCAGTGCATTTACCTTTTGTCTTAGTTCTGGGAATTTATTACAAATATGCTTGTCTACTTAGAAAATAACATTTGGGAATTTTACATATATAGAATTTTACATGTATAGAAATAAGAAAAAATATTTAAATGGATGATATCAGATGTACAGTTTGGTTTATTGTCATAGTATCATGAAGTTTCATTTAATTTGTATGGTGCTGGTAATACTAATAAGTAAAATATATTTTGTTAACTTCACTGTAAAAGTAAAAAAGTTTTCACAGTCTATCATGATTAGCAAACAAAGGATTATGAAATTTGAGAGCAAGAGGGAAAATGACAAACATTCTTTATAATGCCTAATCTTCTATGCTACTTTAGTTTCTCACATAAAGACAAATTTTCAGTTCTCAGTCTTTCAAAAGCTGTTGTAATAACAGCAGGAGTTACTCCTAACGCAAAGATCAGGTTTCATGGAGAATGCTGGTGGGCTATGAGAAATAATAGCATGAATAACTGTTGTTCCTCCATTTATGAAAGTTCAGAAGTTATCTCAACTATGCAGTTGAAAATTTGGTTATGCAAATAGAACTGTTGAGTTTTCTTGTTTAGATTATATACACATCATTTACTAAACTTCTTATAACGTGGATTTTGGCTGTTTTTATGTGTGTGTGTGTAACAGTGCCTTTTTCAAAGGAAAGCTGTATATTCAGAAAAGTGTGGATATTGAAAGTGGATGATTTAATGAATTTTCCACAAACCAAATATACCCCCGTAACCAGCACCCAGACACAGGAAAAGACCATTATCAGCACTGCAGAAGACACCTCCATACTCTCTGGCAGTCATTTTCTTCTCCTTCCACAAGGATAACCCCTACTCTGACTTTTTTTTGTTTTTGGCACTACTGGAGGGTTGAACCCAGTACTCACAGATGATTTGCAAGTGCTCTACTACTGAGCTTCATCCCCAGGCCTCCCTATTTTATTTTTTATTTTGAGACAGGGTCTTACTAAGTTATACAGGTTGCCTCTGGCCTCAAACTTGTGATCCTCCTGCCTTTACCTGAGCCACTGGGAATACAGGTGTGTGCCACCATGCCTGGCTTACCATGACTTTTAATAGTAGTGAGTAACTTTGTTTCTATGTTATTTATACATATATGTATATACACACACATATACACACACACACACACACATATACATACACACACACATACATGCCTACGTCAGTGGCACCCTAGTATCTGATCTCGGAAGCTAAGTGGGGTTGGGCCTTGTTAGTATTTGGATGGGAGACTGCCTGGGGTAGTGGGTGTTGTAGTCTTGGGAGAAGAACCCAGCAACCCACTCCCCAAAACAATCAGCCATTGAAAGCCCTATGAATAGCAAAAAAGCACTGATACAGTGCTGGGCATGGCACAGCATGAAGGAGTGTTCCGTTTTCTTGTACATAGGGTCACTATGAATTGGACCCAACTCAACGGTACCTAACAACAATGACATACATATACATATACTCAAAGGGTGCCAAAAAATGTATACACTGGGACAAAAACTTTCCATTTTGCTCTTTTAAAAATGTGTTGTACGCTTGTTCTGCTAACTCCTGTGTCATGTGCACGTTGCTTGGTAGACTTTTGTGGCAAGCATGTAGACTGTTCCAACACCATAGCAGAAGAAAGAGGACTTGTTGGATCTTGCTTTGTGCACATCACACACAGTAGCATGCATCTCAGACTTATCATGAATGCATGCAGGTAGGTATGGTGGAGGTTCTGTTGCATACTCATGCCATCATTTGTCATTGTACTTTCACAATGTTTTTGAATTTCAAAAACCTCTTCAAAATGGTCTTGTATTCCTTGAATGACAACCAAGTACTTCCACCATTTTCTTTGACTGTTCTGCCTGTTGCATGGTAGCACTGGCATTGATTTGATTGGCACCATTTTTTGAGCAAATGTCATACTACACATTGCTACTATAATTAAATTCAACTTCAAAAAGCAACACATAGATAACATCTCTTTAAATGTGTACACAGTTTTTTGTATATGCATTTTTGGCACTCAGTATATAATTAACAGTATGGGTTTTTCTTGTGTGTGTGTGTTTCTCATTTTCTTTTGTGTATCTCATTTTCTTTTGTTTAACATTATATCTGTAGATTCATGCAGATTGTTGCAGGTAATTGTAGTTTATTTATTTTTATTGCTGCATTCCAGTATGTGAACATTTCACAACTATTATTTATCTATTCTATTAGTTGATAGTAGTAGTATCCATATAATGCCACTATGAACATTCTAATATGTATTATTTGTGTGTGTGTATGTGTGTATGTGTTTATGTGTGTGTTTGGTAATATATCTAGGAGTAAAATGACTTGATCATAAACATATATATGTCCGCCTTTAATCAATACTACCAGCTTTCTAAAATGGTTGTTCTAGTTTACATTTATAGTGTATGAGAACTCTGGTTCCTCCATACATTCACTAATGCTTGATTTTTCCTACCTTTTCCATTTTTCAAATACTGGTGGCTATAAAATAGTAAACCATTGTGGTTTTAATTTTTTTGTATATCGTACTTGGGGGTTGCCTGGCACATAATTTGCAAGTGGTCTACCTCTCAAAGCCATACCCTCAAACCATTTTTTATTATTTTATTTTGAGACAGGATCTTGCTAAGTTACACAGGCTGTGCCTGGGCCTTCAACTTGGGATCCTCCTGCCTCCGCCATCTGAGTCACTGGGATTACAGGCATGCAACACTGTTCCCAGGCTGTGGTTTTAATTTATAGTTCCCTGATAATTAATGTAGTTGAGCACTTTTTCATTTATACTGGCTGTTTGAATACTCTCTTTTGTGAAGTACCTATTCACTTCTTTTGCCCACTTTTCTGCTAGGCTTTTTCTTTGATTTGAAGAAGTTCTTTATATATTCAGAGTATGAATATTTAATTAAATACAGGTATTGTGACAACCTCTCTTAGACTGAAGTTTGACTCACTTAATAGTAGTTTTGGTGAACAGAAGTTTGACTTTAATATAACATAAATTCTCAACTCATTTTCAACAGTTTTAGAGGGTTGCAATTAGAATTGCAACCACGGATCCAATAAGCATGTGATTCTAATCCACATCTGATTTTTTTTTATCTGTCTAAAACTGCTGAAAGAAGGGGGACTAGATTCAAGAATGTACAGTAGTCTACTTTATCATTTATGCTTTGGCTTTTTCTTGTTTAAGAAATATTTATGTACTCCAAGGATGTTTTATAAGTTTTCCTCTAAAAATGTCTTGTTTTACTTTGTAGATTTACCATTTTCAACTGTATTTTCATGTTAGGTAATTTTGCTGAGCTTTTGGGGCTTGAGATTCTATATCTGGAGATAGAAAAAAGAGGTAGACTTAAGTTAATGACCTTAATTATGTACTTTCTACAAAATAGCTCCTTAAGAAAGTGGTATGTTTATCCATATTTGGTTTATATATATCTTTAATGTTCTGCTTTATTTGTTTGTCTTTAAGGAGAATCTACGAGATTATTCAGAGAAATTTCTGGGTGGGAAAATAAACATTATGGTTTTCAATATTAACAACCCCAGTAATAGTAATAAATGTTCACAAAATATAAAATTTTGTGAAATATTCACAGACACAATGCTAATTACCTAATTTGGATATAATTCACTCCATTAAAGCTTAAGATAGTAAATATACTTTTTTTGAATGTGTGTGTGTTGTTTGGGACCGAACCAAGGGCTTCATGCATGCTAGGCAAACCCTCTACCACTGAGCTGCACCCTTAGCCCCCTTTTTATTTTTATATTTTTTGTTTTGAGACAGAGTCTCACCAAGTTGTGCAGGCTTCCTCTGGCCTTGAACTCATGATCCACCTCCCTAAGCCCCTTGAGTCGCGGGGATTACAGCATGTGTGCCACAGTGCCCAGTTTAATATATACTTTTTAATTGAAGGAAAAATTAGATTTTGACTGTCACCAAGGCAATATAAGATGCTGGCTATTGCATTTAAAATTATTTTATTTTATTTTATTCTGTTGGTGGTAACTAGGGGTTAAACACAGGGCCTCACACATACTTTGCAAGTGCTCTATGACTGGGGTTGCACTCCTAGTCAATTTTTACAATATGTTTTATTTGCGATAGAGTCTCACTGAGTGACACTGGCTCCCTTTGGCCTTGAACTCTCAATCCTCCTGCCTCCACCTGCTGAGTTGCTGTGATTTACAGGCATGTGCCACTGTGCCCACCACTAAAAATTGTTTTAAAATCGTCTTTTAAATTATTTTAAGTAGGACTTCTTATGATCATCCACACGTGTGGAAGTTATGAACATTTATGAGACTTTTAATTATACTTTTTATTATCCAGAAATGTCACTATATGTTCTGATTATGTACCCATATTTATATTATGGAAATGTTTTTGAATACCCTAAAGTTATAGTTTTTATCTTGTCAATAATGTATATTGTTAATTTTACGACTATTACTTAATTTTATATTTCATAATGAGCATAATTGCCTATTATAATGTATTTTGTTTCTGATCACAATGCTGAAATTAAAGAAAGGTGATTATACTTGACTCTTCACTAAGCATTTAGATATTTTTCACTTGTCAACTACATTTTTAATTTAAAGCATCAAATTAACTATTATTTTATTCTTGCTTTTATTTTAATTCATGCATTTAAAAAGTGAAATTCAGATGAAAGATAGTTTCAAAATAAATCCAGTATATTATTTATGAGTGGAGCAACACATTAGCATTGGGTTCACAATAGATCATATCGCTTTTATTCCATCTTACATGCTTAGCAGCACAAACAGAATAATCAACATATTATTTGGCTGTCATCTGCTGAACAGAAACCAGAGATCACAAGGAGGTTTTCCCTAGCTGTGGTGATGGCCTTTTTGTTCCAAGCCCCCATCTGGGAGGGCCATGGTGTGTTATCATATGGAACTCGGGGTTTTCTGTAATCTGCTTAGCTGCACTGCAGTTTGAATCTTCATTCCATGTTTGTGTAATTTATAATTTTAATGAGACCATGGCTCTTGTGGGCTTTGAAATATATTAAAAGCTCTTTTGTGCATATGCTTTTGTTCTTGCTTAATAGGCTCAGTGTATTTAAAACTGATGAATTTTTATTCATGAATTTGTATGTCTGGAGATTAACTTAGACTGAATATCATTGCATTCATCTACTGATGGTTAGAAAGTTTTTTTTGTTATTATTTTGGTTTGCTTGTATGTGTGTGTTTGTGTGTGTGTGTGTGTCTGGGTGATACTTGTAAGTAGAAGAGGAAAAGCTTATATAATTTTAAAAGGCTAGAAGGAAATGGCATGACTAGGCAATAAAGAATTGATTTAAATTTTATCCATCCTATTTATTGACATCCAGATTTTATCTGTAATCTCTGTATTTTAAATGAATACTATGAAGGAATAATTATGAAAAAGCAGCTTTTAAATAAGTTAATATCTTAAAAACTAATGTTTATATCATTGTTGAAATTACATTCAAAGGTGTGACAAAGATAGACTTTGTATTGTAATTGTGTATGATTAATTGTAATTCTAAATGAGTCATTCTATTTCTTGGATTAAATTAGGTGGATGTTACATATTTTGACTATTTTTAGTTTTCCTTATTTGTACAAAACTTTTTATTAAAGGCCTTAAAAAACCCATTGATGGATATGATGAAAAGTCTTATGGAAAAGCTGTTTACTAATAATTTATAAAATTGATCTTTTATTTTGCTAACGTTCTGAAATATACTGTAGTAACTACTTAAATATATTTTGACATTTGGAATATAAACAATAACATAATGCCATAGGAAAAAGTCCTGGCTCTTTCTAAATCCAGGCATATTTTTTGAGGTTGCTATCTACTGGACTCAATTAGGTGTAATACATGAGAAGTTGCTCAAGAGGAAAAAAATTAAAAACTATATTTATTGCACTAAAGCATTTTTGTAACTGTAACATTTTGGTATGTGATAGTCAGCAATTTGGGAGCTCTTCCACCACTACTCTTAAGCTAGAAGTATGAAACAGAGGCTAAAATGACAGAATCTTATACTTTCTTTACTAAATTTATCTGTCAGTTTTGGCCTGGAAGATTTGTTCTTCCACAATAAGTTTCTGCTTCATTCTTTTCATTGCTTGTACAATTTCATATATCTCAGGAACATATTATTGAAAATTTGTTGCTAAAGCCAGTGTTGTCCAATGGAAATATAATGTGAAACATATGTATTTTGTTTAATTGTATCTCTTAATGCTATCTTTTCAACCTGTATCAACATAAAAACTATTAATAAAATATTTTACTTTCCCACTTTTTTGTATTGTCTTCAAAGTTCAAAGTGTATTTTATACTTACAGTACATCTCAGTATGAACCAGCCACATTTTAAATACTCAGTAGCCACATGGGGCTAGTAGATCTCTTTTTGGACAATGTAGCTATAAATTATTATACAATCATAACAAAATATTATGACAAAAACATTTTCACTTTATTTTTCTAGTAATAGCTTGCTCAGGGTAAACAAAGAATATTCATGTGCTATTTAATTGAAATTACATGCAGTGTTTTTTAAATAACTCTGCCAGTGATACCTTGGTACCTATCTGGGTGCTTAATACAGAGAATCAGTTTTGTCACCTGACTCCTGAGAGTACCTATCAGATAGTGTGTAAATATGTTTAAAGATACTGTAATGATGAAGAGATAACGGCTAATGTAATGGATGCCGAATATTCTTCAGAAATTGTGGGTGAATGAAACTTGTCAGATAAGCCATATTTCACGTACACTGAGGAGCTTAGTTTTACAATAATCATGTGGTATGTCTTAATACTTTTTAAAAAAATAAAGCTGAGAACTCTTTCTCCTTACATCTTTAGAATTTTTCTAAATAGGCCTTTGCATGAATGTATATAAATCTCTCCTTTTATATGTTTGCTTAGAGCTGGTGTAGCTGTAAACTTCTGGGAAAAGAAAAGGTGACTATAAATACTGTTTTCTAAGTATCTCTAGAATTCTTTGCATTTAAAATGCTCTGTGTATAACTATGAGGAGACATTAGTTCACTGAGAAACATTTAAAAACATATAGCTAAGAATTATAAAATCTTATAATTACTTGAGTTGATTCAAATATTTAAAAATGTAAGTGTGAAATAATTAAAGGAATTAGTATTAAATACAGGTGGTGTATCTACTTTATTAAAAAAAAGTATACCTTTTCATATGTAATTGACCTTGCTGGAGTATAGTTTAGAGATATATTCATGAGATCCCTGAGTTTTTCACATTCTCTAAATTTTGAGTAGTGTGATCTAGTTTTTATGCAAACTGACTTTTATGTAGATATTAGCCAATGCCTGTTGTATTCTTTGACTCAGTTAAACTTTTATTGACTACACCCTGTGACTTCTGCATTTAAAATGTTGGTACAAAATGTTAAAGTACTCTTTAAACAATACTTCTAGTTTCTTGGAGATGATAAATCCATCCATTGATTTCTTAATTTTATTATGTACACAGTCAATTGTAATCCAAGATTACAGCAAACAAGATGTTAATTTCTAGACATAATCTATGTACATTTCAATTACAGAGCGTGATTGTTACAGAAGCACAGAATAAAAAGGAATAACATTTGTGCTATCCTCACAGGAGCTGTCAATAAAAGATGTAATAGGGGATTTAGGAATCTGGAAATGGCCAACTAATTTATGTGAATCTATTTTATTTCAGCTAGAAAGACCAAGCTCTTTTTCGTCTGCATTGCATATTGCACAGCACAGGCTGTCTATACAAAACCAGGCGGCTGCATATGGATAGTCCCTTGATATCATTCACTTGCTGTGTAATCTTATTATGCAAAGTTCTAATCTTCACCTAGAATGAATGCCTCTGGGTCAGAATATAGTCATATCAGGGTTTTTGAGGTCATGTTTTGTGATCCTTAGCTTATTCTTCTAAGTAGGGCTGGGATTTAAAGGGTATTCCCCAGACACTAGCAGAGATAGACAGCAGACCCTGCTGCCTTTCTGGAAGACAAGACCAACATGAGGTCCCTGGTAGGATTAAACTTGATTTGTAGCTGTAGGATTTTTTAACAGATGTATTATTGGACAGGGAATAGGGGGCCACCAGCACAGTAAAATTGAATCATGACTGGCATTCTCAGGGAGTTTGTTGCTTGCTAAAACAGCAGCTGCATGTGGATTTGACTTCTTTCAGGTGAAGCGACTTCCAGTCATTTGGAAAGGATGGGATGAAAAGGAACCTTGGTGATAATTTTGATGTCTGCAAGATTTAGTACCAGTGTAATGGGATTATCGGTAACACCTTCACTGCAAAAAAAGCCACCTGGCGATATAACTGGCAGCAACTGAGAACTAATCCTTTCCCATCTCTTGGATGTGATTCATGAAGCTCAAAGCGATTTCTACCCTGCTAACTGTGATTAATTTTATAAACAACAACAAAAAAGATCAGGTGATCAAGGCAAAGAATGTACTTTTTATTATTTGTCATGTGTTGCCTTATTTTAAGCTACCTGACTTATAACTTATGTGACATATAAACTATAAGCTATGTCTGATTCAAAATTTATTAAACCATTTAAATAGAAAAGTTGACTTATGATGCCTTATACTTTTTCTAGTTGAGTGACAAGGTATTTGCTATTGGTAAAGATTCTTCTGAGATTAAACATTAACTTAAATACTTTTATATTTTTTTGGCTGTAAGGCCCTTATCAAAGTAATCAATATGTCTATAGGTGTAAGGAATTAAAATAATTTGTTTTCTCTTATATTTTACCTGTTTTTTATTACCTCAATTGCTGCCGATGAAACATTTTTGAGAAATAAAAGTTATGTAAAATATATAGACACATATTTTGATAATTAAATTAAGGTAACATTAACTCAAACTGCTGATGAAAGGACTTTCTGTGAAAATACATGATCTTAATATGTAAAGGTCCTAGAACATTTAATACTAATACTGAATGACTTATTTTTAAAAATCAGTGATTGTCAAGTTTTTCTTTGGTGCTTAGGGTTTTAGTTATGTGCTCTATAATCAGTGCATTAGTTAATTTTTTAACAATTTATTTCAACCAAAAACTTTACCAAGTACTTTGTTTAGAGGTGTTAATTATTTTAATATTCTTCTCCTACACAATCCAGAATAAACTGAGAGAAAATGAAGTGAAATTATCCCATCAGTCACCCAAACAGTATGCAACATAAGTGCCAAGACTAGAAAAGATAATTAGTGTTGTCAGTGTTATGATCCTAGAGTACTTAATTTTAAAATATTTATTCATAGTACTTGATTTTTATCTTATTGTCTTTGTTGATTTAGTATCTTTATATTTTTAAAAATAGATTATAGAGCCTAAGTCTAAATGTTTTTAAACTTTAAAATTTTAAGTAAATATAATTTACTAAAATATTTTCATGAAATTGTAAGAATAAAATACAATCATCTCTTTTACATATGGCGTATTAAGATACCTGTAGTGGTATTCACATATAGTGCATTTTATTTTCCATATAAAGTCTTTATTAGAAAAATCAGCAAGCAGAATATAATAAATTTATAGAGAGTTTTTTCATCACATCTTCCTATATAGCTTATTATTCTTAAAGGGTTTAGTTTAGCTGGTTCCAAGCTACTATATTCCAAAATGTGTTTCATCTTGTTTGTGACATTTTAAATGAAATGCATGAGAAAGCTTTAACAATATTTCTACTGAATTGCATTATGCTAATTTATAAAGGACTTCTTTAACCTTCAATATGTATTTTTACTATTTGAAAATTTATTTATTTGAAATTCTGTAGTCATGATGAAAAGAGCTATCCATAAAATAAGTGGACTGAAATATTTTTCTTATCCTCATAATTATTTGAATTTTAAACGTAAAATATCTGGTTAATGTGTAATTTCAAAATATTTGGCCAGGGAATTTATTATCTCAGGATAACTTTCTATGGTAAGTAGTAATGCCATATAATTATTTTTTAAAAGACACCTTTCCTTTTAAATTTAAAACAAAATTTTTCTGTCTGGAAGCTTTTATTAAACACAGTCAGTATTTGCTTTTATGCTTTTTATTCTGTTTTTAACTAACTGACTCCTTCATGTTAGAATTTTCCCCCTCCATCTTAAGCATCATACTTATTTGATTAGACATGGTTATTTCCTTTGGAAAGTCCCAAATAAACTCATTTTAATTAAATTCAGCATAAGCATGTAAGGTCTTCTCTATTATGTACATTCTTTTCAAATGGATATTGGTTATTTAAATTTAATATCTGTTGATAGCTTCTAAGGAATTTGATCTATCTCAAAAAGGTAGATACTAATTAAATTTGCATCACAGGTGACGCATAATGATGTCAATAAGAGTTGAGGCATTTTTGGAGATAAGAGAATGGGATATAAGTTAAGAGAAATGAGAAGAAAATTTAAAGTCAAGTGTTTCAAAACAGCAGAAGGGGAATGATAGGAATTCTTGATTATTTCAGAGATGATAAACTTATTTTTTCTTTTTTGGTAGTTTATAGACTTAGCATCTCTCTACAGAGCCTGCATGAACTGCAGACTAGCAACAGTGACAGCTAGCCTATGATGATGCTAAGTGATATTTCTTCCATCTGAATTAATACCCTTTTACTGTTGCCCATACAGCTGCTATATTCTAAAGTAGATGATTTTACAGCAGTTCAGGGATTACTGGTAGATGAACAGCATTAGTTTTGGTATTTCATTGTTTCAAAGCTAGTGCTTAATTACATTAAAAGTTTCAATTTTTTATGCCGTATAAAATGGTTTTGATTTGGTGTCTATATAAAAAATGAATTTAAGAAAATAACATCAGGTTATTGAAATACTAGTAGTATAAAATTCAGTTGATGATGAAAATTTATAGAATTATCCCAAAGTTGACATTCAGTTTAAAATAATGTGTGGTTAAGTTTTCTCAGGTTTCTAAAAATTTTGAGCATGTTTCTGTGGTCTCAAATGACACCCCAAAGATCTTCATTGGATTTCTTGGTAGGAGCTTGTTAAAACTATAGGTATTATGGCTTTGCTTCCAAAAATTCTCATTCATTAGATGTATGATGGAAGTATGAAAGTTTGAATTTTCCAATTTAAATTTTGGTTAATATTTGATTATTAGGTTATTTTGATGCTATAAGGATGGCAGTTATTCTAGGAATGAAATAAAAAGGTTTAAATAAAATCTTCATAGATTATGGGCATCAAAGTAACCTTGAATTTGCAGTTCTGGAAAATAAAACAAGTCTTATAGTAGATTTAACATTTATAGATTTGAACAATTCATGAGAAGCCCTGAAGGTGATTGTGAAATGGCAGGAATTTGAATTACTTTGATGGAGAGGCTGCTGTGTGAAAATGAATTATTTAGCTATTGAGTGGATTACACTATTCAGCATCCATATCTTAATGAATCTTTGTTGTTCTCTGCTAGTCACAATAACTTCCATTCAGGGCCTGAAATGGACAAGTACCTTTCAGTTACTTTGTATGCATCTTTCTAAGGGAAAAATGTATTTTGTGTAAATCTTACTGAATTTTAAGATCACAAAGTCAAAATCTACCCGGTTAAAATCTATTCTTTTTTTGTCCAAATGAAGGTAAATGTAACTAAACTATCATGTTAGACTTGTTTCCTGCCTTTTTATCTACTTGTTTCTGTTCACCTTTTCATCTTTTTCTTTTCTTCTCTCCCTCTCCCTCTCCCTCTCCCTCTCCCTCTCTCTCTCTCTCTCTCTCTCTCTCTCTCTCTCTCTCTCTCTCTCTTGCAGTAGGAGGGCTTGAACCTTGAGCCTTGTGTATACTTTGCAAGTGCTCTACCACTGAGCTACACCCCCAACCACTTTTTTATTTTTTTATTTTGAATAAAGGTTTCACTAAGTTATGGCTGTCTCTGGCCTTAGACTTGGAATCCTCCTGCCTCTGCCTCACCTCCCAAGTCACTAGGATTATAGGCATGTACTACCTAACATGCTTGGCCTGTTCACCTTTTCTTCATGTAAACAAGTTTTTAAATGTTAATGTGTTTTCTAACTCTGTTCCTCTATCAAAACAAATGATTTGTAATATTAGTTACTTCTCTGATTGGCTGCATATACTTTAGAATAAAGAAATGTAAACCTGTGATCTCAATTAACATTTGACACATTTTCTTTTTTTATTTCTGGAACAAAATGACTTCTCTTTTTCTTTAAAGAATTCCTGACCTGAACATTCAGGTGGGCATTTTCTTTGTGTCTTTGGGGAGCCCAAAGTCACTCTAAGACTACCTCAAAGATTGGGTGTAAATCAGGATCTTAGAATTGGATGCCTGAGCCCTGAAAAATTTCTAAAGAGGGAGGAATCTTTGATTTCTTTTCAGCTTCTAGACTTGACTTCACTCAGTCTTTTTTGTTGGTTTTAATATCAGTCCAATGTCTCTTTGTTCCGCATGACTCTACTTCTAGATGCCTATTTGATGTTGTTGTTGTTGTTGTTGTTGTTAGGTGCCATTGAGTTGGTATCCGACACATAGCGACCCTCATAGGGTTTTCAATGGCTGACTGTTTGGGGATTGCCTTGGGAGTGGATTGCCAGGCCCTTCTCCCATTTTTGTGGTGCTGGGAATTGAACTCGGGACCTCAGAGACTGCAGTGCAGTGCTCTACCAACTGAGCTAAATCCCAGCGCCTATTTGATAGTTTCCAAAAATTCTTTCACTTAAATTGAGAGAGAGTATAGCATAGAGATGCATTTCAGAGCCAAACTATCTCATTTTGAATTCTGTCTCTACCTGTTGTGATCTATGTAATTTTGAGTACCTGTTGTGATCTATGTAATTTTGAATACTTCTCAAACCTATTTGGCCCTCAGTTTCTTCATCTGTAAAATGAGATACCTAAGAGAAGAACTGTTAAATATAGTGCTGGAAAATGAGCCCCTTACGTTGGAAGGCATTCGAAGAATGACTAGGGAAGTTGCCTTCTCAAAGTAGAGTTGACTTTAATGATGGGAATGGGACCTCCTTTTACTGATTTGGCACAACTGAGAAGAAACAGTGGCTACAACAATGGGCTCAAACACAAAAAGACTATGGATGGCACAGTGTTGGGTAGTATTTCGTTCTGTTGTATGTAGGGTTTGGCTTGACGGCACCTAACCACAACAAGTTGTCATAGCAGTGTTATAAAGATTCAGTGAGTTAATATCTGTAAAGCAATTACAATAGTGCCTTACACAGTGTGAATTACTATAACTGTATATAATATAACTGTATGTGTTTGCTATTATTGCTGTTATTTTGCTTGGGATTTGAGGGTTGATTTTTTTTTTTTTTTTAATTTGGCAATACTGGGAGTTGAACCCAGGGCCTCTGACATTCTTTACCATTGAGCTGCACATCTAGCCCTCTTTTCTTTCCTTCCCTCCCTCACCTCCTCTCTCCCTTCCTTCCTCCCTTCCTTCCTGTTCTTTCTTTCTTTCTCTTTCTTTCTTTCTTCCTTTCTTTCTCTTTCTTTAAAAATTTTGAGATAGGGTCTAAGTTGCACAGACTACCTCTGGTCTTTACCTTGTAACCCTCCTGTTTTGCCTCCTAAATTACTGGGATTACAGGCATGTGCCACAGGACTGGGTTATTTGAATATTTTTTTTAATGTGTATTGAAAAAAATCATTAGCTACAGCCCACATTACTCTGTAATGTAGAGTAGTGTTGGAAAATATCACCCTTGCTCCCTTTTGACAACATTACTTGGAATTTTACTATATTTTATTTTATTTATTTCAGTAATTTTTTAGTTAGTGTACATCTTAGTGGATTTCATTATGGCATTCCCCTATATGCATATAATTCTACATTGTTCATGTTCACCTCCCCCATTACCCTCTAATGTCCTCCCTGTCTCCACAGATCCCCTTCCTCCCTACCAATGATTGCTGCTCTGCTTGTATGCCGTGTGTGTGTGTGTGTGTGTGTGTGTGTGTGTGTGTGTTTGTGTGTATAAAACCAGATTTTCCTTTTGAAAGCAAAGTGTGGTATTTCTGTTCATTTTCCCCATTACTCTTTCTTCTTGTACCTTCCCCCTTTCTTTAGTCCCCTTTCAGTCTCTACATAGTTCCCCTTCTACTTTCATGACATATATATTAAAATACTGAATACATATATATTGAAGTCTAGCATTCACATATCAGTGAAAACGCCACGTTTATCTTTCTGGGTCAGGCTTATTTCACTTAAAATGATAATCTTTAGTTCTATTTTCCAGAAAATGCCATAATTTCATCCTTCTTTAAATAAATAAATAAATAAATAAATCTCCATTGTGTATATACCACATTTTCTTTATTCATCTATTGATAGATACCTAAGTTGATTCCATATCTTGGCAGTTGTGAATAGGCTGTAATAAAACATGGATGAGGAGGTATCTCTACAGTATGTTGACTTATATTCCTATGGGTATATACCCAGAAGTGGTATAGCTGGGTCATATGGTAGTGCTATTTTTAGTTTTTCGAGGAACTTCCATACTGATTTCCATAGTGACTACACTAACATTCCCACCAATAATCTATAAAGTTTGCTTTCTCCTCCCATCTTTGCCAGTATTTGTTGTTTGTTTTGTTGATGCTAGCCGTTCTGAATATTCTATCAAAAGCTACAGAATACATATTCTTCTTAGCAGCTCATGGAATTTTCTCTAAAGTAGATCAGACTTTAGGCTGTAAATCAAGTCTTAATAAATACAAAATAAATCAAAATAATTTCTTATACCTTATCAGGCCATAGTGAAAAAAACTAAAAATCAATAGCAAGAGAAACTTCAGAAATTATACACACACACACACACACACACACACACACACACGGAGATTGAACAGTACTATATATTAAATTGTTGTTAGTTGCTGTTGAGTCAGGTCTGACTCATAGCAACCCTATGTACACCAGAATGAAACACATCACTGTGCCATGCCTGGCACTATGTCAGTGCATCTCTGCTATTCATAACGTTTTCGATGGTTAAAGGGCTGCCAGGTCCTTCTTCCAGTTTTGTGGTGCTGGGGATTGAACCCTGGACCTTAGGGCATGCAGAGCAAGCATTCTACCAACTGAACTAAACCCCAGCCCCATATTTTAAATACAGCTTCATAAAAGATTTCTGGGGATGATTATTTTATACTGCATTTGCTATATTAAGTGATATAGTCACAATTTTAAACCTTTTAACTTTTTTGGATGTTTTCTATTAATTATTTTAATATGCATGTCTAGTTGACCCAGTAACAATTATTGGAGAGACCATCCTTTTCCCATTGAATTGTCCTGGAGCCTTTATTATATGTCATATAGCCATCTTGGTATGAGTCTGTTTCTAGATTCTTTATTGTGTCCCATTGCTTTGTTTGTCTAGATTTGCCCCAATACGATATTGTCTTAATGACTATAAGCTGATTATGAGTCTTGATGTCTGAAATAAGCCTATCAAGTTTGTTCTTCTTAATGTTTCTATGCTGGGTCTTTTGCATTCATTTCATAATCACCTTTCAATTTGTACTGAAAAAAAAAAAATAGCCTGCTGGAATTTGTATAATGATTGAATTGAATCTGTAGAACATTTGAGTGAAAATTGAGAACACTGTAAAGTCTTCCAATCCATAAACATAGTATATCTTTCCTTTTGTTTTGGTCTTATTTATTTTCTTTTAGTATTATAAAGGTCTTACTTGTTTCCTTAGATTTTTCCCTTAGGTATTTGATGTTTTTGGTGCTATTGTGTATGATATTTAAACTTTTTATTAGTTTTTGATAATATATAGAAATCTAATTACTTTTTGCTGGTCAATTTTTGCTTATCTTGTATCCAAAGAGACTGATAATTCAAATATTTATTTGTTTTCTATGTACATAAGTTTTGTTTGTTAATGATGACTTTTTAATCTCATCATTTCCAATTTGTATTCATTTTTTAGTGAACTTGCTAGTACCTATAATGTCATTATTTTCCTATTAAGTGAAATGTGGTCTCTAGGGTTTTGTTGTTGTTTGCTTTTATAGATAACAATCACCAGGTTAAGAAAGCTCCTTTCTATTCCTAAGTTTATCATGGATGTCTGTTGAATGTTATCAGATGCTTTTTCTGCCTCATTTGAGATGATTATATGATTTTTCTTCTTTATTAATGTGAATTACACTGATTTTAAAATGTAATGCCAACTTTACATTCTTAGAATAAACCCTACTTGGTCATGATGTATTATCTTTTTCATATGTCATTGGATTCGGTTTGCTACTTTTGTTTAAGGACTTTAGTTTGTTGATAAGAGAGATTGCTTTGTAGTTTGCCTTTCCTATTAAGTTCTTGTCAAGTTTTAGTATTGAAGTTATAGTAGCTACATAAAACCAGATGGGAAATAACCTTTAATTTTCTTTTCACTGAAAGAGTTTATGACTAATGTTGTTTCATCCTTAAATATTTGGAAGAATTTATTGGTGAAGCAATCTGGGCCTGGAAGGTCTTACTTTTTATATTTTTGGTGTTTTTATTTTATTTGTATGGGAACATTTTAAATCATAGATTACATTTCTTGTATACATGGACAATTTTTTATTTTTATTTCTATCAATAAGTTGTGTCAATTCATTTTTTTGAGATTTTTATGATTTTTTATTAGTAATGTTTTTAGTGTATAATTTAATGGATTTCATTATGACATTTTCATATCTGCATCATTGTATATGCTCATGTCCACTCCACATTACCCTCTCCCATTCCCCTCTCCCCTCCACTGATCCCTTTCCCATCCACAAATGGTCCCCTTCAGCTTGCATGTTTTGTATATAGAGAGGGTGCCAAGAAAATGTACATACATCTTGGGACAAAAACTTTCTATTTTGCTGGTTTTTTGCTCTTTTTTTTTTTAAATCAGTATGTTAATGTAATATAAATTTAATTTAAAATAACAGACTTATTTGGCTAAAGTTTTAAATAATGTCCTTTTATTATCTTTGAGTGTTTATTAGCTCTCTATTAAGACTCCGTTTTTAAATTCTGATACTAGGAATTCAGGTTTTCTCTCTGTTTTTTCATAATCAGACTTGCTAACATTATCAGTTTTATTAATATTGTT
This sequence comes from Pedetes capensis, assembly GCA_007922755.1. Classification (NCBI taxonomy): domain Eukaryota; kingdom Metazoa; phylum Chordata; class Mammalia; order Rodentia; family Pedetidae; genus Pedetes; species Pedetes capensis. The sequence continues at coordinate 26,879 of VMDO01023718.1, forward strand.
AAACAGCTACTTTTTGGATTTATTGATTTTCCCAATTGTATATTTTCTTTTTGTGCTTTTATTATTTTCTTTATTTTTTCTTTTTGGTTTGTGCTTTTTCTACTTCCTGAGATAGAAGTGTAGACTATGAAAGCTTTCAAACTTTCATCCTTTTAGAAATTTATTTACTTAAGGCTTATCACTACTTCAAGGTTTTTTGATTTGTTTGTTTGTTTTTTTGTTTCAATGCTGGGGATTGAACCCAGGGAGCAAGCACTCTAATTCTGAAGTGTATCCCCAGCCCTCTTTCAAGTTTTGATATGTCATATTTTCATTATATTTCAGTGTAAAGTAAAAATTTTTTAGATGTGTGTTTAATTTTCAGACATTTATAAATGTTCACTTATCTTTTTGTTATTCCTTGTTTAACTATTCCTTGGTCAGAAAATATGCTCTCCATATTTTTCAGTCCTTTGAACTTCAAAAATCTTTATTTTTATGTAATACTCCTTTTTATTTCTACTAATACTTATCATTTGGATCTTATGTGGATATAATAAATGCTGACTGTGTGTGGAATATCCTTTACTTTTTTCTTTCTGTAGCCTAATATTTGAAGTTTATGATGAAGAAATACTGGATTTTTAAAAAATGTAGTCTGGTAATCTTTCTCTTTAAATTGGTCTTGGTTTTGATTTATTGGACTTACCAACATTTGTAAGTTAAACCTACTGTCTTTCTCTTTGTCTTTTTGTCATCTGTTTTCTTGTTATTGTTTTCTTTTTGAATAAACACATTTTTTTCTTCATCAAATACTTTTTCTCCTATTACCTGGTTAGTTATAATTTTTTTATATTCTTTTACTGTTTCCATAGTGTGTATAACATGAATCCTTGGCTTTTTATTGATTAACATAAATACAATTTTAATACTTCTAGAATTGTTCAAAAACTTAAGTTTAATTACATTTTAATAAACTATATACATTGACATACATTGTATAGCCTGTAAAATATTTTTTGTTATTGTTTAAAACAGTTTAATTATCTATGTAAATATATATTCCTGGTTTTTGTTGTTGTTTGTTTGTTTTTGGTACTGGGTGATTGCAGCCAGGGTTTCATGTATACTAGGCAAGTGCTGTACCACTGAGCTACATTTCCAGCCCCAGAATTAAAAAAATCTGTGTGTGATGTACATGCATATATAAAGTTTATATATACTTCATGCAAAAGGCCAAATTAAAAAGTAGAAAAATATCAAAAACCTAACGTCAACTGGGTTGGGATGAAAAAAATTACAGAGTAATTGTTTCTCTTCTGCACATATGAAAATGTAGTTATATTACTTTCATAATAAAAAACAAGTGCTTAAAATTGAAGGAAATATGAAACAAAATTATATGATGTTATAAATGTAGTAAATTATAAAATGGTTATTTGTATTTTAAAATTATGCGTATTTGCAGTATGTTATTGCTTTTTAATTATTCTCTCCTTTCCCTTCCTCCATCCTTGTATCTCTAGCCCCACTCCCCAACACCACAAAAGATGTACTCTTTTTTTCCTTCCTATTCTTAAATTTGCCTAATTCTATCTGGTATCACCCTGCAGCCTGACCACTTTGGTGTCCGATCCAGTCAGGTCCGATCATGTCAGATCTCAGAAGCTAAGCCGGGTTGTGCCTGATTAGTACTTGGACGGGAAACCACCTGGGAACACCAGGTGCTGTAAGCTTAGGAGACAGACCCGGTATCAGTACCCCACTCCCAGAAAACAATCAGCCATTGAAAACCCTATGAATAGCAGAGAGGCACTGACAATAGTGTTTCACCTGTTGTACGTAGGGTCAGTATGAGTCAGACACCAACTGGACAGCACCTAACAGCAAAAAACAACATCTGATATGTTGGTATTGTACAAATTACTCCTTTTAGCATGCATTTTAACAGGAGTGCTGCAAAGTTTATCTCAAAACGTTCTTTCTGAATATGTTTTTAGTTTTGCTTTAGCTTTTGTGGTAAGTTTTCAGTGAGTATAGAATTTTATATTGGCAATTTTACCACTTTAAAGATGACATTTCATTTTCTTCTGGTTTTATTTCTTATCAGAAGTTAGGCATTATATCCAATTAGACAGATAAAACTTGTTGTTTGGTGCAGTTGAGTCTAGTCAAATCATAGTACAACAGCATGAAATACTCTCTGACTCTGTACAAGGCACATGATCGTTTTTATGTTTAAGCTCATTGTTGCAGGCACTGTGTCAGTCTGTCTAGTTGAATATCTTCCTTTTTTTCACTGACCTGGCACTATCTCAAACATGATGTCCTCCAGGGATTGGTCCCTCCTGACAAAATGTCCAAAATACGTAACATACAGTGTAGCCATCCTTTCTTCTGAGAAGCACTGTATTTGCACTTCTTGAATGGATCTCTTGGTTCTTTTGTCAGGTGATGGTCTATTCAATATGTTTCCAGCACCATAATTCATAAGCATCAATTTTCCTGTTGTTTCCATTTTTAAGTGTCCAGCTTTCATAGCCATATGATGTGACTGAAAATACCATGGCATGATTCAGGAGCACGTTCATCTTCAATGTGACATCTGTACTTTTCAACACTTTAAAGAGGTCTTTTGCAACAGCTTTTCCCAACGCAGTGTGTCTTAATTTCTTGACTACTGCTTCTGTGGGTGTTGATTGTAGAACCATGTAAAGCAAAACCTTGGACAACCTCAATCTTTTCTCTGTTTATAACAAAGTTGCATACTGACCCAGTTGTTAAGTTTTTGTTTCCTTGAGGTTGAGGTGCAGACCATACTGAAGGGTGTGTTCTTTGATCTTAATCAGTAAATGTTTCAAATTCTCTTTACTTTCAGCAAGCAGAGTTCTGTCATCTGCATAACACAGGTTGTTAATTAATCTTCCTCCAATCATGATGCCACATTCTTCTTCATAAAGTTCAGCTTCTCAGGTTATTTGCTCAGCATAGAGATTGAAGAGGTATGGTGAAAGGATACAACCCTGACATGCAACTTTCTTGACTTTAAACCAAGTAGTGTTTCCTTGTTCTGTTTGAATGACAGCCTCCTGGTCCACGTACAGATTCCTCATGAGTACAGTTGAGTGCTCTGGTATTCCCATTCTTCACAATGTTATCTACAATTTGTTATGAGCCACACAGTCAAATGCCTTTACATAGTCAATAAAAAATAGACAGACATCTTTCTGGAATTCTCTGCTTTCGGGTAATATCCATTTGACATCAGCAATGATGTCCTTTGATCCATGCCCTCTTCTGAATCTGGCTTGATTTTCTGGCAGTTTCCTGTCTTTATACTTCTGCAGTTGCTTTTGAATGATCTGTAGCAAAATTTTACTTGTGCTTGATATTAATGATATTGTTTGATGATTTCCACATTTGGTTGGATCCCTTTTCTTGGGAATAGGCATAAATATGGATCTCTTATAGTTAGCTGGCCAGGTAACTGTTTTCCAAATCACTTGGCAGAAACCAGTGAGCACCTGCAGTGCTGCATCTGTTTGTTGAAATGTCTCTATTGGTATTCTATCAATTCCTGGAGCCTTGTGTTTCACCAATTACTTCAAATCACTTCTTCCTTCAGTATCATTGGTCCTGATCATTTGCATCCTCTTGAAATGGCTAATCATTCACCAATTCTTTTTGGCATAATGCCTCTGTGTATTCCTTCCATCTTCTTTTGATGTTTCCTGCATTGTTTAGAACTTTCCCTGGAGACTTCACTATTGCTACTCAAGGCTGGAATTTTTTCTTCAATTCTTTAAGCCTCAAAAAACAGCATGCTTTTTCTTTTTTGTTCTCTATCCCCAGCTCTTTGCATATGTCATTATGATACTTGATTTTCTCTTCTTGAACTGCCCTTTGAAATCTTCTGTTTAGGTCTTTAACTTTGTCATGTCTTCCTTTTACTTTAACTGCTGGACATTTAAGGGCAAGTTTCAGAATCTCTTTTGACATGTAATTTGGTCTTTTCTGTTTTTCCTATCTTTTTAATAACCTTTTGCTTTCCTCAAGAATGATTTCTTTGATGTCGTGCCACAACTTACCTGGTCTTTGATCATTAGTGTCTAACATATCAAATCTATTCTTGAGGTGGTCTCTAAACTCAGGTGGGATATATTCAAGATCATATCTCCACTCTCTACACTTGTTCTAATTTTCTCAGGTTTCATCTTGAACCTGAAAAAATGCAATTGATGGTCTAATCCA
>VMDO01023719.1:0-31100 GCA_007922755.1 Pedetes capensis
TTAAGTATCCTTTTACATATTTCCTTCCAGATATCAAGAAATTATGTGAATAAAATAAGGAAGAGTGAAATTTCTAGGCCTCTGGTGTATTAGTAGAAAGCACACCATACAATATGAACATAGGGCTATTATGAAGGCTTAATAAAAAAAACTACCCTTAATGGAAGTTTTTTCTTTTGCCTTGAAATGGAAATTTATACCTAAATGTTTAACTGGCATACTCAAACTTATTTCTCTATCAACATCAAATCTTCAAGTAGTTCTGTCACTCCCTTCTCTCCTGCTCCTTCTTTCACATGTCAAAAGTTGTTTTTTTCCTTCTTCTCTGCCAATTAGGTTTTAATGGAATAGTGTGGAATTTTAATTCCAGGTGGTTCTCTTTAAATTGTATATCTTTAAGTTAATGCTCAGAAAACTGACTATCTTGTCAATTATATTAGCTATTATTACTTAGGCTTAAATTTCTCACTTTTTATTGTGTGCCACGCTTTTTTATTTTTTATTTTTTATTTTATTTTTTGATGCAGTCTTACTATGTTGCCCAGGCTGGGTCAAACTCATGGACTCAAGTGATCCAGCTTCCTGAGTAGCTGGGACTACAGATGTGCATCACCATGCCCAGCCTAACACTTTACTTTTCTAGTGACTTTACTTGGTGACATTTTTATTGAAAGTCTTTAAAATTTTCAGAAGAATATATCAGATGGTATATTTTCTCTGTCCTCATTTTTGGAAGTGGAGGTATTTTTCCCTTTTAAACTTATTGATAGCCTCTTTGAATTCAGAATTTTAGGGTCATAGTCCTTCAGAATTCTGGAACAATTGCTCCTTTGACATCTATCATTTAATGTAGCAGATTAGAGGTCTAGTGCCTATTTGAAGGTCTTTCATTGGTTGTTAACCTGATATTTCTGTTTGGAAACCCAGAGCATTTTTAGCAATTCAGAAATTAAACCAGAATAAATGTCTAGGTATCTTCCATTTTGATTATTCCTGCCCTGACATAGACCTTTTAGATATGAAATCTCAGGGATTTCTTAGGGAAACATTCCTCTTATTTCTTTTATTACTTTTTCTCAGTTCATTTTGAGATATTGTTTTTCAAGGTATTGATTTTTTTGTGGTGCTAGGGATTGAACTCAGAACCTCATACATGCTAGGCAAGCATTCTGTCACTGAGCTACATCCCCAGCCCCTAAGGTATTGATGTATTATATATGTGGGTTTATAATATAGTTACAAAATGTAACAACTGGTGCATTGATTCATGGAAGGAGTCAGTATAACTAAGAAAGGATATCAGTGTTTATATAGGTCTTGAGAAAAGAATTGTTGGGTGAAGATACATATACACATACAATAAAGTACTCAGTTGAGTGCTGTTAGAAATTGCATGAAAATTTCTATGGCTTAATTTGGAACTTGTTCTTCTATTTCAGGACCGGAAGTTAACCAAGGCTGAGCAGCAGAGGTTCAAGGAAGAAGCAGAGATGTTGAAAGGTCTCCAGCATCCTAATATAGTTCGATTCTATGATTCCTGGGAGTCTATATTAAAAGGAAAGAAGTGTATTGTATTAGTGACTGAACTTATGACATCAGGAACATTAAAGACGTAAGTTGACTCTGAGAGTGCCAACTGAATTCTATTTGGAAATAATTTTTAGGAGTTCTAAAAGTTGTTCATAAATAATACTTGATTTAAAAATTTATAGAATCTATTTCAGGGTAGATTAAAAATTAGTATGTTAATGAAGTTTATTAGAAAATACAGTGCTGAGAAATTAATATTTGGGGGATATCATAGAATTTTAGAATTGAAAGTTACAGAATATAATTTCATTTTTTAAAAGATAATGGTTGGGGGCTTAGCCAAGTTTACAATTCTAGTGAGCAATAAAAAATATGTAATTATAGTCTTGTTTCATAATTTCTCATTTGGTAGTGTAATCAGTTGTAGGTAATTAAATGTTGTTGTTGTTGTTGTTGTTGTTGTTGTTAGGTACCATCGAGTCGGTTTCTGGCTCATAGTGACCCTACATACAACAGGTGAAACAGTATTGTTAGTGCTTCTCTGCTATTCATAGGGTTTTCAATGGCATATTTTTTGGGGGGAGTGGGTTGCAGATCCTTCTCCCAAGCCTACAGCACCTGGTGTTCCTAGGTGATCTCCCATCCAAGTACTAATCAGGTCCAACCCTGCTTAGCTTCCGAGATCTGATGAGATCAGTTGCCACAGTGGTACGGCTGCGAGCAGAAGTAAATATGTTGTTGTTGTTGTTGTTGTTAGGTGCCGTCGAGTTGGTATCCGACTCATAGCGACCCTCATAGGGTTTTCAATGGCAGACTGTTTTGGGATTGCCTTGGGAGTGGATTGCCAGGTCCTTCTCCCATTTTTGTGGTGCTGAGAATTGAACTCGGGACCTCAGAGACTGAGCTAAATCCCAGCCCAGAAGTAAATATAGCCTTTTTGCACTAAAATTTTATGTCATCAACATCCTCTAGTGACTAAATACCTAATTATGAGCAAGTAGAGAAGGACTTTCTTTTTGAAATAGTGTTTCCATTCTAAAAGATCCCTCTGATGTGATTCTTATTTTGGATTAAAAATACTACACTTGGTAGGATATCTATTTTGGAGGAGGTCAAACCATTTTATTGAAGGACTAAGAAGTGGGACAAAAGGGTTGAGCTTTGCAGTCACTGAAAGTTTGGATATTTTATCTAACAATGAGGTATTAGATTTAAATTTCTGCCATAACAGACAATATGAAACAGCTTAGGGATAGCAATCATAAGGCATAAATGATCAGCTCACTTATGTGATTTATACTAGTAGTGTTCTTACAATAACCTGGGTATGTTTGTTTACACATGGTCTTTTATTTCTTTCTATAGATATTTAAAACGATTTAAAGTCATGAAACCTAAGGTCTTAAGGAGCTGGTGCAGGCAAATTTTAAAGGGGTTGCAGTTCTTGCACACAAGGACTCCTCCTATTATTCACCGGGATCTGAAGTGTGACAACATTTTCATCACGGGACCCACTGGATCTGTGAAGATTGGTGATCTAGGACTGGCCACCTTAATGCGCACATCATTTGCTAAGAGTGTCATTGGTGATTAATATTTTACAGTTTGCTGTTTGGATATTAGACTTTTTAATTGTGTAGGACTAGAACAGGGGATTAGTTAGCTGTGGTTCATAAGCTAAATTTGACCCATTGCCTGTTTTTGTAAAACAGATTTTATTGGAACACAGCCACACCCACTCTTATGGACTGTCTATGCTGCTTTTGTACTACAGAGTTGAGTAGTTGTGTGAAAAAGACCATATGGACTACAAAGTATAAAATATTTTTCTGTTCCTTCATAGAAAAATTTATAATCCCTTGTCTGGACTATGAATTAAATATCATATATATTGACTTCTTTCAGAGACATCGTAGTGTATTTCTGTTTTGGGATACATTTAGGATTATTGAAAGGTTCTGAGTACTCAAGAGACTTCAATTAAGTTAATTCAGAAAAATTTGAACTAAAAAGGATAGAAATAAAATCAGATTTTATAAATCATAACCTATTATTGAATATTGCAAATTATACTTTATCAGAACATAAAATTAAGGAGATTCTTAAAGTGCTTTGTATACATAATACAAATTTTGTACTTATAAATTTACTTTGGGGGAGCAGAAATTAACATAGATAATTTTTAGGGGAAAGAGAATCTTGATGTGGATACATTTTTCTCTTTACTAAAAATATGGTTGTGATATTCTTTTGTAGGGACTCCTGAGTTTATGGCTCCAGAGATGTATGAAGAGCACTATGATGAATCTGTAGATGTCTATGCTTTTGGAATGTGTATGTTGGAAATGGCTACTTCGGAGTACCCTTACTCTGAGTGCCAGAATGCAGCTCAAATATACCGTAAAGTGACCAGTGTAGGTATAACTTTATTCTTTTTACCTTACAAATTGCCATATTTCATGTTGAAGTGGATAAAATCAACTTAGTCAAATGTAATTTCAGGACTTGGTGTGTAGCTCAGTGGAAGAGTAGCTTGTTTGGTATGCATAAGTCCTTGGGTTTAATCCCAGCACCAAAGAAACTGAAAAAGAAAGAAAAGAAAAAAACAAGAAGCTCTAATTGTATGATTTAGTTTTGTATGATAATGCTAATTTAACAATTGTGCTAGTTGTATGACAATCCTAATGAAACAATGAGACATGGATTTATACTATGTACCTTTACTCTACTGAGGTCATATAAAATGCTCTGTATTAGTGTCTTTTGGAAAAAACACAGATACATCATCCATATCCATTTGTTTCTAATGAGATTTTAGATATTTATTGGGTGGATCTTATTTTTCAAAGCTGAATAATAGAGGTTGACCAAAAGGCTTTGAGGGTTTCTTATAGTTCTGATTATAAAAGGGCATCCAAGATACAGTTCAACAGATACAATGAGTCCCTGCAACGAGTAAGTTTTTGTGTTAGAAATTGCAAGGAATATAAAGATGAGTAAAAAGTGTTTGCTACCCTCAAAGAGTAAAGTTAAGAAATAAGCATAAAATAAGAGGATGAAAGTTGGGAGGCTGAAGCAGGAGGATTGTGAGTTTGAGGCCAGAGCAGCCTGTACAACTTTGTAAGACCCTGTTTTAAAATAAAAAATAAAAATGGGGCTGGGGGTGCAACTCAGAGGTGGAGCACTTGCCTAATATTTGAGAGGCCCTAGGTTCAAAACCCTAGTATTAAAAAAAAGAAAAGAGTATAATAAGCTATATAAGGAAGGTAGAAGCAGGGTGTTATGATTGTTCAAAGGAGGACTCCTTCATTCATATACAGTTGGGTGACAAAGATAACTCATCAAAGAGATTGTTAATGTTTGAGTTAACTAATACTAATAGATAATGTTTTTTTACTCTTTAAAAATTAATAGTTATTTTTTATTTTATTTTTTGGTACTTGGGGGTTGAACCCAGGGCCTATGCACAGACTTTGCAAGTACTTTACCAATGGGCTATACCCCCCATCCATTTTTTAATTTCTATTTTGATTCAGGGTCTCACTAAGTTATGCAGGCTGACTCTGGCCTCAAACTCGCTATCCTCTTGCCTTCACCTCACAAGTTGCTGAAATTATAGGTGTGTGCCACTGTACCTGGCCATTGAAAATATTTTAAGTAGATAAATGGTAATTACATACATTTATGGGATACAATGTGATATTTTGATATCTGTAAGTAGAATGGTTAAATCAAGCTAGTTAACATATCCATCACCTCACTCGCTTATCATTTTTTTGTGGTGAGACATTTGAAATTTTCTTTCTAAGTTAATTTGAAATATAAACTATAGTCACTCAGCTGTACAATAGATCTCAAAATGTATTCCTCCTTATGAATTGCAAGTTATACCCATTGAGTAACTATTCCCCATATCGTCTCTTCCTCCAAGCCTCTGGTAACTACCATTCTATCCTGTGCTTCTATGAGTTTGACTCTTAGATTTCACATGAAGTAAGATCAGATGATATTTGTTGCTCTATGCCTAGTTTATTTCTCTTAGTATCACTTAGTGTAATGTCTTTGGGTTCATCCATGTTGTTGCAAATGACAGAATTTCTTCTTGTGATTTTTTTTCTTCTGAGGAAGAATGTCACTACGTAGCCTAGCTGACCTCGAACTAGCAATCTTACTGACTCAGCCTTTCAATGTTAAATAAATGTCATGTTGATTTGCGCTTTCAATTATTTGCTTTGTGATAAGAAACCTTTTTCTTTTCTCAGGGGATAAAACCAGCTAGCTTCAATAAAGTCACTGATCCTGAAGTGAAAGAAATCATTGAAGGATGTATTCGTCAAAACAAATCTGAAAGGTGGGTGCAAATGTAGCAAGATGACATAAATGATGGATGTATTTTTCTCTTATCTTGTACAGGGTCATTTTCTGACTTTTCAGTCATGATGGTTATGGTTTCTGATTAGAAGCCAAACCATACTGTCTAGAGTGAAGTGTATCAGTGCATGTTGTTTGCCATTTTAGACTTTGATAACATGTGCTGAATTTTCCTTCAGTTGACGTTTGGGTTGTATTTGTGTGTGTGTATTGTTAATTGACTTTTATCACTGCTAGCTATCAGCTTAATGGTCAGTAGGCCCTCACAGATTGCCTTGCTCCCAGTAATTGAGAATAAACAATATATTTATTTGATCATATATCCTTGTGTTAACCATAATGGTAAAGCTAATATGGATACTTTCTGTTCAGGAAATATTATAGATTTATTTGTATCATAATTTTTGTTTTTCTATAGACAACTTCCTCACGCTTGTCTGTCAGTTTGCCATACTGTGGAGGCTTGCATGTTGCTGTGATACTGAACACTATACCACCGGTATCGCAGATACCAGCAGGGCCACCTGTGGTGGACAGGTTTCACCTGAGCTTCCAGACTAAGACAGACTAGGGAGAAGGACCCAGCAGCCCACTCGCAAAACAATTAGCCATTGAAAATCCTGTTAACAGCTGAGAAGCACTATCAGATATAGTGCTGGAAAATGTGCCACTCAGGTTAAAAAGAATTCAAAAGACAACTGGGGAAGAGTTACCTCCTCAAAGTAGACTCGACCTTAATGACAGGAATGGAGTAAAGCCCCCTGGGATCTCCTTTTGCTGATGTGACATGACTCAAAATGAGAAGATACAACTGTAAATTCTCATTAATAATTGGAATGTGGAATGTACGTAGTATGAATCTAGGAAAATTAGAAATCATCAAAATGGAAATGGAACACATAAATATTGATCTCCTAGGCATCAGTGAGCTAAAATGGACTGATAATTGGCCATTTTGAATCAGATAATCACATGGTCTGCTATGCCAAGAATGATAACTTAAAGAGAAATGAGGTTGCATTCATCATCAAAAAAGCCATCTTAAGATGTATCCTGAAATATAATGCTGTCAGTGATAGAATAATATCCATATACCTACAGGGAAGTCCAGTTAATATGACTGTTATTCAAATTTATGCACCATCCACTAAGGCTACAAATGGAAGACTTTTACCATCTTCTTCAGTCTGAAATTGATCAAACATGCAATCAAGATACACTGATAATTACTGGTGATTAGAATGCAAAATTTGGAAATAAAGAAGAAAGCTCAGTAATTGGAAAATATGACCTTGGTGATAGAAATTATGCTGGAAATTGCATGGTAGAATTTTTCCAGAACAACTTTTTTATTGCAAATATACTTTTTTCCTAACATAAAAAGTGACTATACACATGGAAAGCCTGCAGCCCTACCACTGTGGTGTCCGATCCTGTCAGATCTCAGAAGCTAAGCAGAGTGAGGCCTGGTTAGTACTTGGATGGGAGAGCACCTGGGAACACCAGGTGCTATAGACTTGGGGGAATGACCTGGCAACCCACTCCCCAAAATCAATCAGCCATTGAAAACCCTAAGAATAGCAGAGAAGCATGACAACCGTGTTTTGTCTGTCATACATAGGGTCGCTATGAGTCAGACACCAACTCGATGGCACCTAACAACAAAAACATACACATGAAATTCACCAAATGGAACATGCATGAATCAGATTGACTACATCTGTGGAAAGAAACATTGGAAAACCTCAATATAAAAGTCAGAGCAAGACCACGTGCTGGTTGTGAGTCAGACCATCAGTTGCTCATTTGCAGTTTCAAGCTGAAACTGAAGAAATTAGAACAAACATTCCTAAGTCAAGGTATGACCTTGAGTATATCCCACTTGAGTTCAGAAACCATCTGAAGAGGAGATTTGATGCATTAGACACTGATGATCAAAGACCAAAAGAGTTGTGGCATGACATCAAAGACATCATTCATGAAGAAAGCAAAAGATTATTAAAAAGACAGGAAAAAAATCAAATTACATATCAAAAGAAACTCTGAAACTTGCCCTTGAACAAGTAGCTAAAGTAAAAGGAAGACGTGACAAGGTTAAAGAATTAAATAGAAAATTCCAAAGGGCAACTCAAAAAGACAAAATCAGATATTATAATGACATGTGCAAAGAGCTAGAGATAGAAACCCAAAAGGGAAGAACTCTCTGTTTTACTCAGTCTTACAGAATTGAAGAAAACACTCAAGCCTCGAGTGGCAATAGTACAGGATTCTACAGGGAAAATGTTAAATGGCGCAGGAAACATCAAAAGAAGATAGAAGGAATACCAAAAAGAATTGGTGGATGATCAACCATTTCAAGAGGATGCATATGACCAGGAACCAATGGTACTGAAGGAAGAAGTAGAAGCTGCCTTGAAGGAACTGGCAAAACAAAAGGCTCTAGGAATTGATGGAATATCAATTGAGATGTATCAACAAATATGTAACACTGGAGGTGCTCACTTGTTTATGCCAAGAGGTTTGGAAAACAACTATGTGTCCAACTGACTGGAAGAGATCTGTACTTCTGCCTATTCCCAAGAAAGGAGATTCAATTAAATGCAGAAATTATTGAACAGTGTCATTAATATCGCATGTAATTAAAATTTTGCTAAAGATCATTCAAAAGCGACTATAGCAGTATATAGACAGGGAACTGCCAGAAAATCAAGCTGGAGTCATAAGAGGGCATGGAACCAGAGACATCACTGCAGACATCAAATGGATTTTGGCTGAAAGCAGAGAATACCAAAAAGATGTCTGTCTATGTTTTATTGATGCTGCAAAGGCAATTGACTATGTGGATCACAACAAATTATGGATAACATTGCAAAGAATGGGAATACCACAGCACTTAATTATACTCATGAGGAATCTGTTCATGGACCAGGTGGCAGTCATTTGAAGAGAAAAAGGAAACACTGATTGGTTTAAAGTCAGGAAAGATGTGTGTCAGGACTTTATCCTTTCAGTGTACCTCCTCGGTCTTTATGCTGAATAAATAATCTGAGAAGCTGGACTTTATGAAGAAGAATGTGGCATAAGGATAGGAGGAAGACTTGTTAACCTGCACTATGCAGATGATACAACTTTGCCTGGTGAAAGTGAGGAGTCTTCAGTATGGATTGTGCCTCAACATCAAGAAAACAAGTCCTTGTAAGTAGATCAGTAAGCAACTTCGTAATGAATGGGAAAAGGTTGAGTGTGTCCAAGATTTTGTTTTACTTGGCTCAATAACCAACATCCATGAAAGCAGCCATCAAGAAATCAAAAGGATACACAGTCTTCAGTATGCATTGTGCCTCAACATCAAGAGAACAAGTCCTTGCAACTGGATCAGTAGGCAACTTCACAATAAATGGAGTAAAGGTTAAGGGTGCCCAAGATTTTGTTTTACTTGGTTCAATGATCAACACCCATGAAAGCAGCAGTCAAGAAATCAAAAGATGTATTGCATTGAGAAAAGTTGTTGCAAAGGACCTCTTTAAAGTGTTGAAAAATAAAGATGTTGCTTTGAAGACAAAGGTGCTTCTGATTCATACCATGGTATTTTCAGTCACATCATATGTTTGTGAGAGCTGGATGGTGAATAAGGGAGACAGGAAAAGAATTAAAGTTTTTGATTTATGGTGTTGGAGATGAATATTGAATATACCATGTACTATAAAAAGAACTAACACATCTGTCCTAGAAGAAGTGCAACCAAAGTGCTCCTTAGAAGCAACTATGGCTAGACTGCATCTTATGTGTTTTGGACATGGTGTCAGGAGTGACTAATACCTGGAGATGGACATCATGTTTGGGAGAGTGGTAGGTCAGTGAAAGAAAGGAAGACCCTCTGCTAGATGGATTGCCACAGTGACTGTGACAGGGGACTTAAGCATAAAAAAAATCATGTTCATGGCACGGCATCGGGTAGTGTTTTGTTCTGTTGTACATAGGGTTGTAATGAGTCAGATCCGACTTGATGACACTTAACAAGAAATATAGACAACTTCTTTCAGTTTTAGCTTTCACTTCCCTTAAATTTGACTCGGACAATTACCAGCTTAAATTTGTGGGTTCTTCTTTTTATTTTTATCTTCTTATTACTGATGATTAATATAGGTGGTCTGTCCTTCATAGGTCTATAGCTGTACCACTCTAGCTTCCAATCTTGTCACATCTTGGAAATTAAGTAAGGTCAGGTCCAGTTAGTACTTGAATGTAAGACTTCCTGGGAATACTGGGTGCCAAAGGCTTGGGGAAAGGACCCAGCAGCCCACTTCCAAAATAATCAGCCATCAAAAACCCTATGAATAGCAAAGAAGCACTGACAATAGTGCCGGGCATGGCACAGTATTGAATAATGTTTCATCTGTTGTACATAGGGTCACTATGAGTCGGACCTGACTCAACTGCACTTAACCACAATAATATCCTTTATAGAAATCATTTCTATGAGCATTTCATTGACTCTCCCTAATCTTATTTGTTGTCTATGTAAATTTACTGTTGCATATCTGAGAATATAAAGAGCCACTAAGGTAAGGATTGTTTAATTATGGCTTTATTACATAATATTATTAATATTCATACAAACAGTCTGCATCTACTTTTTAAAAAAATTGTAGTGAAATGTACATGACTTAAGTTTACCATTTTAACCATTTTTAAGTGTATAATTCAGTGGCAGTATGTTCACATTTTTGTACAACCATCACCATTATCTATCTCCAGAACTTTTTTCATTGTCCCAAACTGAAAATTTATATACAGTAAACAATAACTCCCCATTCTTCTTCCTTCCAGTTCCTGGTAATCTCTGTTCTTTCTTTCTCTATGAATTTTTCTATTTTAGGTACCTCATATTAGTGGACTCAAACAATGTTTATTCTTTTGTGTCTGGCTTATTTCATTTACCCTAATTTTTTCAAGGTTGTAATCCCTGTTGTAGCATTCATCAGAATTTCCTTCCTTTTTAAGGCTGAATAATAAATATTGTGGGCCTGCAGCCGTACCACTGTGGTGTCTGATCCCTTCAGATCTCAGAAGCTAAGCAGGGTCAGGCTTGGTTACTACTTGAATGGGAGACCCCCTAGGAACACCAGCAGCTGTAGGCTTGGGAGAAGGACCTGGCAGCCCACTCCCAAATCAATCTTGAAACAAGCAGCTCTTGAAAACCTTATGAATAGCAGAGAAGTACTGACATTAGTGCCCATCATGGCACAGTGTCAGGTAGTGTGTCATCTGTTGTATATAGGGTTGCTATCAGATACGACTTGACGGCACATAACAACAACAACAGTATTCTATTGTATGTTTATGCAGCATCTTCTTTATACATTAATCTGTGGATGGACACTTAGGTTATTTCCATCTTTTGGTTACTGTGAGTAATTCAGTATGAATTTTGGTATATGAGTATCTATTTGAGTCCCTGCTTTTTGAGTATATACCTTTTGAGTATATACCTAGGAGTAGAATTGCTGGATCATATAGTAATACTATGTTTAACTTTTTGAAGAAGCACCAAACTTTTTCTACTGCAGCTACAACATTTTCCATTCCCTCTGGGAATATACAAAGGTTCCAATTTTTTTTAACATCTTTACTAACCCTTGTTATTTTCTGTTTTTTGATAATAACCATGCTAATGGCTATGTGCCTGCAGCTATAGCCCTGTGGCATCCGATCCCATCAGATCTCGGAAGCTAAGCAGGGTTGGGCCTGGTTAGTACCTGGGTGGGAGACCGCCTGGGAACACCAGAAGCTGTAGGCTTGGGAGAAGGACCTGGCAACCCCCTCCCAAAAATCAATCTGCCATTGAAAACCCTACGAACAGCAGAGAAGCACTGACAATCGTGTTTCCCCTGTTGTACAGAGGGTCGCTGTGAGTCGGATACCGACTTGACGGCACCTAACAACAACAACAACAACAATGGCTATGAAGTAATATGTCAGTGGGATTTTGATTTGTATTTCCCTAATGACTAATAAGGCAGGGTGTCTTTTCATGTGCTTATTAGCAATCTGTATATCTTTGGTGAAATATTATTTAAGTCCTTTATCCATTTTTAATTTTTTGTTGTTGTTGAATTTAGTAGTTTAGACATGCTTTTTTTTGTGCAGTATTTTCAGGTGGGTGAACCTTGCACATACATTGCAGGCACCCTACCACTGAGCTACATCCTCAGCCCCTTTTAATTTTTTTTTTTTTTTTTGTCTTGAGACAGGGTCTTGGTAAGTTATGCAGGCTGCCCCTGGCTTCAAACTTGTGATCCTTTTGCCTCCACCTCCTGAGTTGCTGTGATTCCAGGTGTGTACCACTGTGTCTGGGAAGACATGCTTTTTAACCTTTTTTCATTTCGATGCTGGAAGTTGAACACAGAGCCTCATAGGTGGTAAGCATACACTCTATCACTGAGCTGCACCCCCAACCCCTGACATGCTTTTTAAAATGAGGCTAAAAATACTACATTGAAGTAGCTGTTTTAATTTAAATTCAGATTGTTGTTTGTATGGTGTTGTTGTTAGGTGCCGTCAAGTTGGTATCCGACTCAAAGCAACCCTACATGCAACAGGTGAAACACTATTGTCAGTGGCCGATTGATTTTTGGGAGTGGGTTATCGGGTCCTCCTCCCAAAGGTACAGCACCCACTATTCCCAGGCGCTCTCCCATCCAAGTACTAACCAGGCCCGACCCTGCTTAGCTTCCAAGATCTGAAGAGATCAGATGCCACAGGGCTACAGCTACAGGCTGTTGTTTGTATAGCAAAAAGATTTATGGCAGCCAGATGTGGTGGCGCATGCCTGTAATCCCAGTACTTGGGAGAATAAAGACAGGATTGCCATGAGTTTGAGGCCAGTCTCAGCTACAGAATGAGAATTTATCAAAAAAAAAAAACAAAACCCAACACCCCCCCAAAAAAAAAAAAAAAAGAAAAGAAAACCACTTGACGTGGCACACTCCTGTTGTCCTAACAGGAGGATCTCCAAGTTCAGACCAGTCTTGGCTACATTGTGAGTTTTACGCCAGCCTAGATATTTTCTCCTACTACTGTATAATTTATTTCTTAGTAAAAATCCTTAAAATTTTCATTGAGATACAAAAGACTGAACTTGGTTGGGCTTCCTTAAACACATCTCACTGTAGCATTAAAAGTAATTAATTTGAGCAAGCCCTGTTTTATAACCATGTCTTAGTTAAGTACTTGTCTCTGGATCACTAAAAATGCGGAGGGTAGAAAATGCTCCACTTTTCAGACACTGTGCTATCCATCTACCTTTTCTGTTTTAAATAGTATAGCAGAAGCTTTTTACATAGACATTATGGAATATATCAGTTTCACCTCTCCCTGGCATGTAATATAGAAAGATTAAATATCATATATCTATTTAAAAGTTAGTAAAGAAAAATAAACTGCCCCAGCTGGTAAAAGAATCAGAATTATCTGAAGCCTTGTCCTTTCTCTTCAGATATGGTTAATTCCTGATATTAAGTTAGGGGAGTACCAATTATATGTAGACTATATCATAACACCAGAGTAAAATACTGTAAGAAAACCACTGGAGGGCTAGAGATGTAGCTTATGGTAGGGTGCTTGCCTACCATGGAAAAGGCCCTGGATTCTATCATGGGCACTACAAAAAGGAAGGAAGAAAGGAGGGAGGGAGGAACTATGGAAGGGAAGGAAGGAAGAAAAGGAAGGAGGGAGGAAGGGATGAAGGAGAAACCACTGGGTTTTACTGAACCACATTAGCTTCACCTGTGGCATTCTTCTAATGTTTGATGTACACTCACTAGACTATTGTTAAGGGAATCAGTGACTTATGTTTAAAACATTGGTAAATACGCATGAATTTTCAGTTTTCTTTGGAGTTTATATATTTGGGAGAGTTTTTAGTTTCCTTTGTTGAGAATCTATTGAGTCTTAGTAACTTTGGCCAGTGGCTTAGGGAAGTAAATCATTCTACCTTATATGTACTATAGTAATTCTACAATTCTCTTCGGCATTCTTTTATGTATGTTAAACTTCATTATCTAGATGTGCTACTGGTAATGATTAATCCTTAATTAAGGTCACTGTGTATGCATGTCAGTTGGGATTTCTTTGTGTCCCTACAATTAAGCTGGTTATAAGATGCGGTTTTTATAACAAGGCAGAACAATAGTTTAGTTAATAGAAAATTTAAAATAAAGTTATTGCTTTGATACAATTACTTTTTACTAACAAGAGGATTTACATCTTGCATATGATTGGAAAAATTGATAATGAGGCATATATTTTGTTCATCAGGTTGTCTATCAGGGACCTACTAAACCACGCATTTTTTGCTGAGGATACAGGACTGAGGGTGGAATTAGCAGAGGAAGATGACTGCTCAAATTCATCCCTGGCTCTAAGACTCTGGGTTGAAGACCCTAAAAAATTGAAAGGCAAACATAAAGACAACGAAGCTATTGAATTCAGTTTCAATTTAGAAACTGATACACCTGAGGAAGTAGCATATGAAATGGTAAGTAAATCTTACTGCTGTACTCTCGCCCCTTATGGTGTCAGAGATGATTCCTTTTTCCCTTTTATTGCTTTTTTCTCATTTTCTTCTTTTTTCTCTATTTAAATAGTTGTTCTTGTGAAGTATATCTCAAAGCAGAATATATTAAATTTCTATGCACAGTACAAAGAATAATAGTACACTATATTTGTTTTAAAAAAGAATATTATCATTGCCTTTGAAGCCACCAGCATGTCCCCCAGCTGCATTCCCCTCCCTCATCACCACAAGCAATACCTACACTGACTTTCCTGTTACTCATTCCTTTGTTTTTCATTATAGTTTACCTAAGTAATATATTTTGTTTTGTTTTGAAAACCTAAATGGCAAGCATACACCTAGTTGGCTAAAGAAGAAACAATATAGGTATGATTAGGTGAAGAGTCCAGGGGAGGATAAGCTGAAGAGAGTCTCTGGGTCATCACCCACTTAATCTTCCCTAAGTGTGTGCAAGAACCACTTGCTCCCATGGAAATCAGAGTCATGAGTCCAAGGAAATAAACCCATGGCTCAGCACAGTCAGGGCACTAACAAGACTGTTGTGTGGACCAGAAATTAGTTGTCTGATAACGATATGGTTGGAGAGGGAATGGGCTGCTCTGATTTTTCTGTTTCTAATTGCCCTATGACCCACCCACTCTCCTCTCTCAGTGTATCACAGTAGATAACTACTGTGGGGCAAAAAGCCTGTCCACACCTGCTCAGGCAGCTGCAGCACTGATGGGAGGGGCAGGCAAAAACGGGCAGCACATGATCAAGACTAACCATATACAGCCTGGCTGAGCCAGCTTCACCTGAGCATTCCAGCCTCAGGTTGAAAAGAAGAATAGTACTAGGACAATGGCAGTGGGGATTACGAAGGTGGTGTCCCTTAACATTACTGTCTTTCTAGTCACACTGTCTTAATCTGGAATAATTATTTTATATGTCTCATATGCAGCTAATCATCTGGGTATTTCATTTTACTATATTCCGAGACTTCTCTTTGCCTCAATCCTGTATTGAGCTTTATGTTTCTTAAATCTCATCTCGTTCTCTTTCCTGATTTATCATTTTATTTTAGTGGCACACATCCATCCTCTGCTAGCTGATTTTTTTATATATATTTTATATACTTTTGGTCTGTAGCCATAGCAGCCTAGCATCCAATGCTGCCTGATCCTCAGAAGCTAAGCAGAGTCAGCCTGGTTAGTTTTTGAATGGGAGGCTACCTGGGAATACCAGGTGCTGAAGGCTAGGGTGAAGGACCTGGCAATCGACTTCTGAAACAATCCACCATCATAAACCCTATGAATAGTAAGGAAACATTGATAATAGTGCTGGGTATGACACCGTGTCGGAGAGTGTTTCTTACTGTTGTACTTAGGATCGCTATGAACCAGACCCAACTCAATGGCACTTAACAACAACATACACTCTTGTATTGTCTTAATTTTTACCGTGAACATATTTTGTAATGAGTAAAACAATGTAAAATTACATCAGTTTCAAAATCTACAAAATTCAAAGGGAATTAAACATTTCTCTGATTTTCCCAAAATGCAGAAATGTAAAAATCACAGTATATTCTATCTATACTATAGTGCATGTATTAGGTTTTCTGCTAGCTTGTTAAGAAAAGGATACATAGGAGGTAAATTCTTTGTGACTTGTATGTGTGAAAATGCCTTTTTCTGTCTTCATGTTTAATTGATTATTTTATCTGGCATTTTAGGTTGACAAGTTTTTTTTAATTTAGAGATATTTCTCTATGCTCTTTTAGCTTTCAGTATTTCTGTTGAAAAGTCCAAAGTTGTTCTGATTCCAGATCTTTTCATGTGACCCTTTTGGTTTCTCTCTGGAAGATTATAATGCCTTCACTTTCTTTTCAGTAATCTAAAATTTCACAGTGATGTATCTAGATGTGGGGCCATTTTCATTCACTGGGTTGGACTTTTTCACTCTTGTCAACCCATATGCTTTAGTTTTTATGAAATTTCTTTCTTCTTGTTTTTTTTTTTTTTTTCGGTGGGGTGCGGAGTGGCATGGAGCTTTTTGAGATAGAGTTTCCGTATGTATCCCAGGCTGGTGTTGAACTTGCAGTCCTCCTGCTTCAGCCTCCTAAATGTTGGGATTATAGGCATGTGCCCCCATGCCTAGCTGGTGAAATTTCTTAAAGTATTTTATTGGTGATTTCTTCTTTGATTCCTATCTCTGGAACTGCTACTATTTGAATGTTGGACTTCGTGAACTAATTTTTTAATGTTCTTATCTTTTTTTTTTCTTTTTACGGTACTGGGGGTTGAACCCAGGGCCTCGCGCTTGCATGCTTTGCAAGTGTTGGACAACTGCGCTGCCCCCCCACCAGCCCATTTTTTTTTTTAATTTTTTTGAGACAGGGTCTCGCTAAATTCAGACTGCCTCTGGTCTCGAACTTGGGATCCTCCTGTCTCTGCCTCCCGAGCCACTGGGATTATAGGTGTGCACCACTGCACCTGGCTTTAATGTTCTTATCTTTTCTATTTTCCATTCCTTTGTCTTTTTATTCTCTTCTCTGTCATATATTATTAACTTTACTTTCTAACTCTTCTATTGAGTTTTTCATTTCTACTATCATGTTTTGAACTTTTCATTTTCCTTTTTCCTTTTCTTTTGTCTTTTCCCTTTTTAGAGCAAGCATCTTGTTCTTTGATTTGTAGATGTAATATTATCACACCTGTGTGTAAAATTGCAGTTTTTGACCATTGTTTTGAATATTGATTATATTAGTTTTCTATTGTTATACAATAAATTATCACAAGTTTAATAGCTTAAAACAGCACCCATTTATTATCTCTCAGTTATATTGGTCAGAAGTCTTAGTGGGCTTGGCTGGATTCTCTGCTTAGGATCTCACAAGGCTAAAATCAAAGTGATATGTGGCTTAGTTCTTACTTGGAAGATCTGGGGAAGAATATGCTTTGAGGCTTATCCAGGTTGTTGACAGAATTCAAGTCCATTGACTTGTGGGATCGAGGTCCCTGTTTCCTTGTTGGCTTTTAGCTAGAAACTGCTTTCAGCTCCTGGAAGCCCCGTTTCAGTCCTTTCATGTGCCCTGACCCCAACCTCAAGTACAGCAATGGCTTGTCACATCCTTTCAGTGTCATCAGCTGATAAAAGGTTTACCTAGATAATCTCCCTAGTTTAAGGTGAACTGTACTATATAGCACATACCATGATGGGTGTTATATCATATTCACAAATTTGGGGACTATGAGGGAACATCTTTGAAGGCTCATAGTTATGCCCACCACAGAGACTAATAAGCTGATGGGATAATTGGACAGTGTGATTGCTTGCATAAGGCTCAACTTTGGCTGCTGTAGGATATTTGGGTGGGCCATTAATTGGGGGAATCTATTTATGTATGTATGTATGTTTGTTTGAGATAGGGTCTCACTGTGTAGCCCTGACTGGCCTCATACTCACTATGTAGCCCACGCTGGCCTTGAACTTGCATTGACCCTTCTGCCTCAGCCTGCCAAGAGTTGGGATTACAAGCATGTGCCAGCACATCTGGCTTTTGATACAGATATTTAGAAGTCTTTCATCTAGTGTAGGTGAGATTCTGCAGAGGAGCACCTTCCAGTCTCTTTCCTGGAGAGGAGGGGTCTAGTTACCAGTGTTTTGGTAGCCAGGTAGGGAAGAGGGCTAAGCACTTCCGCATTTGACATCCAGTTGCATGTAGTCCTTTAAAGGTTTTGTTTTCAACATATTAGTAATACATTCAACTGCATCTGGTGTTTGTAGTCCAGAAGTCCTCTATTTTACCTTCTCTAGAAGAAAAAACTCCAGACCTACTGGGGTAGGGAAGAGCAAGCATGCAAAAGCTTAGAATGGAGAGTTAAGCATGGGGGCCTAAATAATTGCTTCTCAAAACTCTTTCACCTAGTCTTACTTATTTTAGCCATCTCTCGACTTTATTGTCAGTTGCAGAAGTATGTAGTGCTGCTACTTCCTGTGCATTGTGAGTATTCTTCAGTATAAAGAGAAATGATTCTCTCAGTTTTCCATAGTATACCTATCCCAAGTCTGTTAGGTTGGTGTTTGCTTATCTATTTGTTTACGGTAGTCTAAGGTGTTCAAAGTATTGTTGCTGTTGTCGTTCTCATACTCTCCCTGTTTTTGTGAATTTATAATTTAAAAATCCATCTATTATGATGTGTTTATTTTTGGAGCTTTGGGAGAGAGCAAAATTGGATATGTGTGTTTCATCTAATATTTTATTTTATTTATTATTATTATTATTTTGTAGTACTTGGAGTTAGAATCCAAGGCCTCCCACATACTTGGCAAGTGCTCTACCACTGGGCTGCACCCCCAGCCCATTTTTTATTTTTTATCTGAATCAGAGTCTCACTAAGCTACTCAGGCTGCCTGTGACCTCAAACTTGTGGTCCTCCTGCCTATGCCTCCCTTGTCACTCGGATTACAGGTGTGTGCCAGCGTGCCCAGCAATCCCATCTAATATTTTAATCATCTTTCAACTACCATGAAATTTCTCAGAGTCTACAGACCCCCAAGACATGTTTTAAAAAGCAGATTGTAGGACTGAGATTGATATTCCATGATCCTTCCTCAAGTTATCTTCTCTGCTGCTCATCCTTGTTCCTCTGAGACAACAAGACAGAATTCTTTCTTCTCTCATTTTTCTATGTAACCACTAATCTACATCCCCAGCCCACTCTCACTTTTCTAATGCCTAATAAGATGTAATACTTTGCTGTGAGCATAACTCCCTCTGCCTAGAATGTAGTTCTCCCCTCCAAACTTCATCTGTGCCTTCCTTTACTTTCCTCTATGACACTTTCTCTATTTCCTCCAGAGAGCTGTGTGCTCCTCTTTTAGTTTTTTTTCCAGCAGCTCATTTATACCTCATTTCATTTTTTTTGAGTATAGCTTTTTCACTTAGCATAATGTTTTTTTCTTTTTTTCCTGTTTATTGATAAATGTTGGTGGGGTACAGAGTAATATAGCATTTCCTTTTTCCATTATGCAACTATTCCTCATTTCATTTTAAATTAAGCTTATGTCTCTCATACTACCAAATTGTATGCTCATCTTGAACAAAGGACCAATTTAGTCACTTGTATCTCTCTGGTGACTGAAGTACTGGGCACACTTAATGTGGAGTGAGGAAACCCTTTTATTCTTTCATAAAACTTAATGATAGTCATATATTACCTGTAATAAGGCTGCTTGTGCTGAAACATTGAGGTTTTTTGTTTATTTTTATTTAAAGCTCAAAGTTTTTCTTTTTTCTTTCTTTCTTTCTTTTTTTCTTTTTTTTGAGATAGGGGTCTCACTAGGTGGTCCAGGCTGGCTTTGAACTCATGATCCTCCTGTCTTGGCCCCAGTAATTCTTGCTAATACTATTTCAGTGTTGTTATTTTTGTTTGAGGCAGTCTTGCTATATAGCCCAGACTGGCCTCAAACTGGCAGTCTTCCTGCCTCAGCCTCCCAAATGTTAAGATTATAGGCATGTGCCATCGTGCCTGGCCTAATACTATTCGAGTGTATGTATGTCTTTGATTAAGAAAGAATATACAGACAAATTAACTATTCTTTAATGACATTTAGGGTTTGGGTATAAAATAGGTATAAAATAAAGATGCAAGTGCTGGGTACAGTGGTACATGCCTGTAATCTCTGTTACTTGAGAGACTGAGGGAGGAGGGTCACAGTTTCAACACCTGAGGCAGCCTGCATGACTTAGCAAGGCCCTGTCTCAAAAATAAAAAAGGAGCTGGGATGTGGCTCAATGGTGGAATGTTTGCCTAGCGTGTACAAGGTCCAGGGTTCAACTCTCAGTACTACTGAAAAGAAAAGAAAAGATGCAAATAAAAAGAAAGCTAAAATATTAAAAAATTTTAAAGTTTTTTTGTAATGCTAGGGGATTTAACTCAGGGCCTTGTACATGTTAGGCAAGCACTCCACTACTAAGCTGTACTCCCAGCAACTTTAAATTTTTTTTTTTTTAATTTTGAGATAGGGTCTTACTAAGTCATGTAGGCTACCTCTAGCCTCAGACTCATGATCCTCCCACCCCTTCTGAGTTGCTGGGATTACAGGCATGTACCACGGGGCCTGTTTTTTTTTTTTCTTTGTTAATCTTAAAGAAGTAGTTTGCTTATTATGTTTTGTTTGTAGGTCAAGTCTGGATTCTTCCATGAAAGTGATTCCAAAGCTGTTGCTAAATCCATTAGAGACCGAGTGACCCTGATAAAAAAGACTAGGGAGAAGAAGCCTACTAGCTGTTTAGAAGAACGCAGGGATTCCCAGTGCAAGTCTGTGGGAAATGTAATCCCTCAGCACCAGACTACAACTTTGCCCACTGCTCCTACTCAGCACACTGGGGCTGAATGTGAAGAAACTGAAGTTGATCAACATGTTCGACAACAGCTTTTGCAAAGAGGTAAAACAGTTACAATTTGTAATAACAACCAAATGGTCATTTATATTCTTTTATCTTTAAATAGTACTTTTGTCCTTTTCAAAGCATTCTGTTATCTATCATTTCATCAAGCCCTTTTATAAAACCTCTGAAATAGATAAGGTAAGTTTCCTTATTTTAAAATTAAAATCTTCTGTTAAGTCACTTGTCCAATGTGCTAGCTGCAGAAGGATTGTAATGTAGCAATAACTTTTGTTCAAACAAAAGCAAATATGACCTTGTTGACATTTAAAGAATCTAACATAAATCCTTTAATAAAGAGAATTTGTGCCAGACATGGTGGCACATGCCTGTAATCCCAGATTTTGAGAGGCTGAAGCAGAAGGATTGTGAGTGCAAAGAAAGCCTGGGCTACATAGTGATTTCCAGGCCAGCCTAGGCTACATAATGAGACCCTGTCTGAAATTTTAAAAAAAGGAAATTTAGAACCAAAGATACAATTTATTTCTTAAGAAGGCATTTTCTAGACATTAACATCCTTTGTATTTTAGACTGAAAGACAAGCATAAGTCCTCTAGTTTTTCTGCTGTAAATACATTCTCCAAAAAGACAAAGTATTTGCATAGTAATAACCAATTGTTCTACAAAGGCAGTGTTTTTTCCTACCCTGTTTGCAGGAGAAAGAGAATATGACACTTACATTTTACTGAAATCCTAATGGCAAGTATACATTGTTGTTGTTGTTGTTAGATGCCGGCAAGTCATGTCCAACTCATAGCAACCCTCATAGGGTTTTCAATGGCTGATAGTTTCGGGATTGCCTTGGAAATGGATTGCCACATCCTCCCATTTTTGCGGTGCTGGGAATCAAACGGGGGACCTCAGAGACTGCAGAGCAGCGTTCTACCAACTGAGCTAAATCCCAGTCCCTAAGTATACATTAGTTAGAAATATACATGAAATGACCATAAAATGGAGTTGCTTTTTTCTTCCTTCCTTCCTTCCCAGGCTGGCCTTAAACTCATGATTTTTTTTTTCAGTGCAGAGAGTTGAACCCAGGATCTTACACATGGTAGGCCAGCAATCTGCCATCTATCAATGAACTATATCTCCAACCCCTGGAGTTGATTTTTAAGTGATTGTTTTTAGGTTTGCTATATTAAAAAAATGTTAGTGCTGGAGAAGGTAAACATATAGTTCATACCTGTAATCCTAGCACATGGGAATATGAGACAGGAGGATAGCAAGTTTGAGGCCAGCCTAGGCTACATAACAAGACTTCATCTTACAAAACCAAAAAATAAAAATAAAGAAAGAAAAGAAAATTTTAGGGCTGGAGATACACATGCTTAGCATGAGTGAGGCCCTGGGTTCAATCCTCAGTGAGAGAAAGGAGGGGGTAGGAGAAAAGAAAATTTTAGTTACACCAAAATGTCAACATTTCATTGTTTCATAGAAAATTTACATGATGGTTTATTTATGTTTTTATTTGTTTGGGGACTAGGTCTCACTATATAGCCCAGGCTATCTTCAAACCTGTAATCTTCTTGGCTCCTCCTCCCAAATGCTGGGATTACATGATTTTTTAAATGAATTCTTCAGTGTACATATTTTACTTAAAGCTGTCTCTAGGTGTGATAGTAGAATAAAACATTAAAGCAACATTTACTATTACTTATACCATTTGGACATTGTGCTTCAAGTTTTCTCTTTGACCTGTTGCTTATTTTCTTTGTTATAGGTGACAATTTGCCTGAGGTAGGAACTGGATCAATTATATATTCAGATACTTCAAGTCAGCCCAGTATAGCCTATTCCTCAAACCAGACGATTGGCTCCCAAATGGCTTCTAATATCCCACAGGGTGACATAAATGTTCCAGAGCAAATTTATCCATCTCAGCAAATAGTAGGATGCTGCCAGCAAATTTCAGGGGTGAGATGAATTTTGTATTTTCAGTATACAATAGTATATTTACTGTAAATGGGAGAATTTATCTTTAATCTTTTTTCTTATTTAACAGTTGCAGAAGCAGCCAAAGCTGACTCAACCCCAAATTTTGCCAGTGGGTCAAGGACAGTCCTCTGTTTTGCCTGTACATGTCTTTGGACCTACAGTTGTTTCACTGCCCCAAGGGTCCCCATTAACTGTTCAGAAGGTCTCACAGAAGGTAAGATACATTTTAGAGGCTCTGTATTCATTTAAGCAAATTCAGCGCTGTCTAGATTTTTCTGACAAGCAAACATTCTCTTTCATAAATTCATTATAGTTTAAATAAAGGCTACTGAAAGCTAAAAGTTGTTTATGCTTTCCTGCACCCAAGACATTATTTTTGAGGATACACCTAACATCATGTGACTAGAACCTTGAAGCACTACTTGTATAATTGAAGAAGAAACAGAGAATTCAGTGTATAAACAAAATATTTAGGACTCTGATCTCTTTTTCTTGGTAAAATAGATTTTTTCTTTGTATTGAACTTTTCCAGCTTGGTTTAATGGTGAAGGCTATCTGTTGCAGTTTATTAAAAATACTATGTCATAGACTCTCATAATTTTTAGTACATTCATCTAAATTCTTGACTTGTTTTTGGTTCATATTTTTTTCTGGAGAAGTAAGGAAAAAGGTTTTGACTTTCAAACTCATAAAGTCTATTTTTCATTGTTGACAATGAGTAAACAGTCTTTTTGTGAGTTCATATATCCACACTATATCCTGATTGCCTAGGTTATGGACTTTGGAGGCATGATTGAGATTTTCTTTACCATCACCCACTTTCTCTTCCCACCCCCACAACTCTCTGTGTGTGCCTTTCCTCTCTGATCTAAGCTCTTGGGCATTCTCTATTTAGGACGCTTTTAAGAGATTGGTTATATAGTTAATCCCAGTTCATCAACAAACTTTTAATGACTGCCAGCTTTGGGGGATATACAGTAAAGGTACAATCCTTGCCCTCAGAGAGCTCAGAGTCTTGTAGGAGAAAGCATACACATATTTGATAAATGTCAAATGCATTTAAATCTTCTGGGGATAGATTTAGTCTGATACAGTTGAGCATCCCTGGTATTTGGGTACTATCTGTAAATGATATGGTACATATCTGTAATTGTGCTCATATTGTGGTTTTATTTTTCTCTAAGTCCATAATGCAAAGTATGTTGATTGGATTCTTAAAGTTAAGTTCACCCACATAAGTGTAAGATATGTGTATTTAAAATGTATTTCCAAAATTTAAAAAAAGCAGCTGTAAAAATTATGAAAGTGTTATTTCCTTATTTAAAAATAATTCCCAAATAGGGTGTGGTGGTACAGGCCTGTAATCCCAACACTCAGGAGGCAGAGGCAGGAGGATCTCAAGTTTAAGGCCAGCCTGGACTACATAGTGAGACCCTGTCTCAAAACAAAGACAAAACAAACAAACAAAATATTATGCCTATAAAATTATAAAGAAGAAAGTGAAAATCACTTATTCCTCCAGCTAGAGATAATTTTATGTTTATGTTTGAGGATATAGCCACTAGATTTGTCTTTTTTTATGGACACATATATAATTTTATTTATAGGCACAAATGTGTATTGCATACATACTATTTTTTGAAGCCTGACCTTTTTACCTACTATGTAAATCACCTAAGCAACCACTTTGACTATTTGAGTCTTTTTATGAATATGATGGCCTAAGCTCTAGGAATTATTATAGCCAACTTATATTTACTTCAGTCAACTCACACCTGTATTTTTGAGAGAGCACTATGTTCATTTTAGTTATGATACTGAAATCCTCTAAGTATACTCTTGGGGCTTTCACAGTCTAATATGTGAAGGTGTCAGATTCAGTTACTCTGAAGCTCTGCTAGGGTTTGCATGAGTTATATGGTAAGTGCAATAAATGAGAAGCCATGACCAGTATATTTCAGGGACTGGTCTCAGCCCCTTCATTTATTCAGCTAGCATTTATTCTTGGCTTTGGGATTTTAATAGAACTAATGCTATACCTAGTACCTTTTAGATAACTCAATAAAACTTTTAGAAAAGCATTATTTTTTCAGTCTGTTTGGAATAGTCCCATTAAAATAGGCATAGTGTATGCATTTGTAATTTAAATTACACCAACACCTGGAACTGCAGCTGGCCCTTGGAGCAGGTGGGCAAACTTCAGCCCAACCCATGACTTCAGTCAGTTACTGGAGTTCCACAACCATCCTTTCTGCAGTTTCTCCTCAGATATTGCCTGCATCACAGATGACTTTCTAGCATCCAACAACTGGTCTTCAACTTGAGCCTGGCCCTAGAAATGGGAATCAGGCATTAACCAAAGCGCCAGATGCCAATCAGACTTCTAGTTTCTTCCCAATTAATCACCCTCCAGCTTTGTTGAATCATTCTTTTACCTAATATGTGAGCAGTGCACAGAATACTGCTGACACAGCCCAGCTGCTTTCTAATTCCATCAGGGGATATTTGGGGGCCCATCAGCCTTCACAAAAGATACACTCAGTAACACAGCCATACCCAGTGATACATCAGGCATCTATAACTCCAGGTTCTTCTGTGCCACAAAGACAAATCGTATGTTTGAAGGAGCCTTGTTTCCAAGCTTCTATTCAGCAACAGCCATAATTTTTACAACCTAAGATTATGGCAGAATCCCAGAAAAATATTCAGCAGGATTGTATTCTCCAAGTCTGAACTTCTTGCAAATCAGCAGCAAAGAGTGGTACTGGGAACAGCCATCTTATTCTGATCAACACACATGTCCAGCACCACCTGTAGAATGACCACCTTTCCCACTGAAGGCTTCCAAGCAGCTATGCTTTGTGATACATCCCCAAGAACAAACATCTTACTCATCACAGCCAACGTATCTAATTGAGGTTCCAATACAGCCTGTTTATTCACTGCCATCCTTGGAGCATCCACTTTATGCTATACAACCACTGGTATCACAGCCAGTCTATTCCATTCAGACTTCTTATCCAGTCCCACCTGCAGTACAGCCCTCTTATTTGGTGCTAGCCCAAGGGAAGCCCATTTATATAGTGCAGCCTCCAGTTTAGTTGTGTTTTCTAGAGCAGCCAGCATATGCAACTCAATCAGCTTTGCCTGTACAACTTATGGGTCATTCTGCTTATCAGGCACTGCCTCTTAAACATGTGTCTTGCTTGGGACAAACTGCATACACCATCCAGACAACTGAACAGGCAGCCTTCATAACCTAGCAAGTATAAACAATAAAGCCTCCTGATAGCAGGCAAGTATACATTACAACCCTGCAAATCAGAAGCTGTGCTCTGTACCACCTTATGTAGCAGACTTCTGAGCAACAAGCCTATTTAACACAACCCCAAGTTAGTACTTCTTTAATGTTAGAGCAAAAGATGTATTTAACACCAACCTTAGATACACAGACACATTCTACTGAGCCTATATTTAGTGTCTAGCATTAAGTGGCTCCACCCCAAGCAGATGTCAGTTTTAGACATCAGCTAAGAACTGAGGCCAAAACAACTAGTATTACATCTCAGAGGGCAGTGGAAAGACAACTTCAACATGCTGGGCAGATGTCCTTCATTTAGTGGACCTCTTCACAGGCCCATATCCAGCCCCCTCCTTTCTCAGCACAGCTTTCCCAGTTATATCTAACACCAAGACAGGTTTCTCACTCAGCTTTCATTCACCATCAGCAGATGACTCATTCATTTCACAGACAAGCACAGAAAATGCATCAGTTGCCTACTGAAGAAAGTTCCATAGATCAACAGCAGTATTTGTACAGCCAACATGCTTCTGCAGAGCAGCGTGATTCATGGGCACCTAACCAAGTTCAGCCATTAACAGTTATCCCAAAGACCATTTCAAATCTGGTCCACATTATGCCTCCCATGCAAGAATGGTTGCACCCAGCGTCAGTGGAACACCAATATGTAATATAAGCTTTAGAGCAACGTCAAGTGCTTCAGGCATTAGACAATAGCCAAACTTTTCCCCTGCAGAAAAAAACTAGCTCAGCACCAGCCAGCGTGTATCCAGCAGTGGTCTGCTGGTCAGCCACAGTGGCAGCCATCTTCTAGCTTAGCACCTGTTCTGGGTCATCAGAACCTCTTTCAAAACTCTGGGATAGCCTTTCCAAATAAGCCATTGTCTTCTGTTCATCTCCTGACACAGGCTTCTACTGCCTGTCAGAGCATTTTTGTGTTACAGACACAGCAGCATTTGCAAGGCCAAGAAATTCCAAAGGTAAATCCTTCTGGGGTGAAATGTGGATAACTCTGATTTTTTTTTCTTTTTTTTTCTTGGACATTTTTAATGTACACCTTAATGTGATTCATTCTGACATGCTTTTCATTGTGGCATTTACATATATGTATTTTGATGTACATTATTCATATAGGTTCCCCCTTACCCTCTTGTATGCTCCCCCCAACTCTGATCTTTTCTATAATGTTCTAGCATCAGGAAGATAGTGAGCTATAATCAAAAGACCACTGGATTGACAGTCATAATCCCTGTTCCTTATTCATTTCCTTACTCACTGGGTGACCTTGATTCAAGTCTCAGATTCTAAGTTTCCTCATTTGTTAAGGTGAAAGAAATAGACAAGATTACAACAACAACAAAAATACTTGAACACCTACTTGGGATCTGTAAGTGAATAAAATGAAAGAATGCCTTCTGTCATTGAGTTTTGTTGTCTATGAGAAAGACACTCAATAACTATTATGAAAATTGAAGTCTATAATATGGTACATGGTGCTCTGAGAAACATGTAGAGCAGAAGTCGGAAAGTGCGTTGTAGTTTTAAAGAAAGTGGGCCATCAGGGTAGGTCTCCTTAAGACGGTGATATTTGAACAAGCACTGGAAGTGGGTGAGAGAGTCAACAATGCAAATTCCAGGCAGGGGGAATAATGGATACAAATACTCTAAGGGAAGAATGTGTTTGGCATGTTTGAAGTTTGGCAAGGAGGTCAGTCTATCTTTCTAAGATGTTTTGGTCTTAAAATGCTAGGAGCTTATGGTTCTCTTATTCCATATTTATAAAGAAGCATTTGTGTTTCAGAGATAGTAATTAACGCTATTGAGTGATTCTTATATGCCAAACACTGGTTTTTATTTTTATTTTTTTATTTTGCAGTGTTGGGGATAGAACACAGGGCCTCACACATGCTAGGCAAGTGCTTTACTACTGAGCTACATCTCCACTCCCCAAACACTATTCTAAAGGCATTACATGTACTGCCCTCACATCCATCCTGGATTCCTAGGAGTCCTATCATTATTCCTCTTTTACAGGTGAAAAGGTAAGATTCAGAGAGGTTAAGTAACATTCCCAATGTCATAAAGGAGAGCCACCACATGGACTACCTGGCTCCAGATGTTGTGAACTCAGTTGCTATACTACATAGCCCCTTTGTTAGGTAGTTATCCTCCTTGCCAGAATTGGAAAAAAGGGATATGATAACTTCAGTGAAATTCAGTTAAGTCAGGGAATTGATTGAATTTGTTACAGAAAAAGAAAGAGAATCTGGTTTATTCTTTTTTGGCTCTTCTGCTCGCTTTAGATATATCTCAAAGACTCTGAATTTACTTAGTTTGGCTAATAAAGTGACTTGAGGCCCATAGATAAAAGGTGTGCCATACACTAAGAGTTATTTTCTAGAGATGATACATTATTATTCCAGTTGTTTCCTCAAGCACTATGTGTTTTATAAAATTCTCTGTTCATCCAGGACATAAATTGTAATGAATTCCAATATGTGCTTGCTAACTCCTAACAAGACTGAGCAAAGATAAATAAATATTATTTGTAGCTGAAGTTTCTTTACACAAGCATATTATTCCAGGATTTATTTCTTTAGGATGAAGGCCTTCACATGCAATCTGCCTGTGTTGCATACTTTTCTTACCTAATTAAAAAAATGTCTGTAGCCTTAGCCCTATGGCATCTGATCCCGTCAGCTAAGCAGGGTGGGGCCTGGTTAGTAAGTGGATGGGAGACTGCCTGGGAACACCAGATACTGTAGACTTGGGAGAAGGACCCAGCAATCCACTCCCAAAAATCAAATCTGCCATTGAAAACCCTGTGAAAGCCGGGCACGGTGGCGCACGCCTGTAATCCCAGCGGCCTGGGAGGCGGAGACAGGAGGATTGCAAGTTCAAGACCAGAGGCAGTCTGTGTAATTTAGTGAGACCCTGTCTCAAATAAACTAAAAAAATGGGCTGAGGGCGCAGCTCAGTGGTCCAGCACTTGCAGAGCATGCAGGTGTGAGGCCCTGGGTTCAACCCCCAGTACTGCCAAAAAAAAAAAAAAAAAAGGAAAACCCTGTGAATAGCAGAGATGCACTGACAGTAGTGTTTCACCTGTTGTGCGTAGGGTCGCTATGAATTGGATACCAACTTGATGGCACCTAACAACAACAACAATTAAAATAATTTCCCCAACATCTTATTTGAAAAAATTCAAAGGTACAGAATAGTTGAAAACTATTGTATCATGAACACCCTTATACCGACCACCTAGATTCTGCACTTAACATTTGCTATACTTGCTCTGGGCTGGGATTTAGCTCAGTTGGTAGAGCGCTGTGCTGCAGTCTCTGAGGACCTGAGTTCAATTCCCAGCACTGCAAAAATGGGAGAAGGACTTGGCAATCCACTCCCTAGGCAATCCAGAAACAGTCAGCCATTGAGAACCCTATGAGGGTCGCTGTAAGTCGGATACGACTCCACAGCACCTAACAACAACAACATACTTGCTCTGTCACATCTATTTTGATATTTAGATTTGGCCTGCAGGCTGTAGTTTGCCCATCTGATACAGAATATAGACAGAATATTGCTTTTCTATTTATTAATCCATCTTACTTTCCTAATGCATTTCAAAGTAAAGGTAATTTTCTGACATCAGTGTATTTCATAATACTTCAGTGTACATATCTTTGAAGAGAACTCAATATTAATTTTTGTTTAAATTTATGTATAGTAAAATACACAGATCATAATTCAGTGACTTTTGACAAACGCTTGTACCTGTACAATTCAAACCATTGTCAAAGTATGGTACTGGTGTTGACAAAATTTTCTGTAACATATTTTCTGTGAAGTAAGTATTTTAACTTTGCAGGCTGTACAGTCTCTACAACTACTTAGCTCTGTTGTTGTATACATGAAAACAAACATAGGTAGCTGGTTGCAGTGGTGCATGCTTGTAATCCCAGCCACTCAGGAGACGGAGGCAGGAGGATTGCAAGTTTGAGGATACAAGGGGCCTGCATAACTTGGCGTGACCCTGTCTCAAGATATAAAATGAAAAAGTGGCTGGGACTGCAGCTCAATGATAGAACACTTCCAAAGCATACATGAGGCACTGGATTCAGCACCCCTAGTACCACCAAAAAAATAAAAGAAAGGAAAACAAGCATAGACAATTTGTAAATAAGTAGGCACAGCTGTGTTCCAGTAAAACTTTGTTCACAAAAACAGGTGGTGCACCACAGTTGTACTGCAGGCTGTAGCTTGCCTACCTGATACAGTTTATTGCTATTACTCCATAAAGTTTTCTCATGCCTTTCCCTAATCTATCCTCCCCCCACCATGTCAGCATCAACCACTATTGATTTTTTTCAGTAATGGAGGATTGAACCAGGGCCTCATGCATGTTAGGTAACTGCTTTACCATTGAGCTGTACCCCTACCCCATATATATATATATATATATATATATATATATATATATATATATATATATGTTGTTGTTGTTGTTAGGTGCCGTTGAGTCGAGTCCGACTCATAGCGACCCTATGTACAGCAGATCGAAACACTTGCTGAATCTGTGCCAGGCAAACGAGCTTATTTATGTTTAAGCCCATTGTTGCAGACACTGTGTTAATCCATCTGGTGGAGGGTTTTCCTCTTTTCCGTTGACCTGACACTCTTCCAAACATGATGTCCTCCAGGGATTGTTTTCTCCTGACTACATGTCTGAAATATGTAAGACGCAGTCTGGCCATTTTTGCTTCCAAGGAGCACTCTGGTTGTATTTCTTCTAGGACAGATCTGTTGGTTCTTTTGGCAGTCCATGGTATATTCAATAGACGTCTCCAGCACCACAATTCAAAAGCATCAATTCTTTTTCTGTCTCTCTTGTTCAATGTCCAGCTTTCACAACCATATGATGCCACTGAAAATACCATGGCATGAGTCAGACGCAC
>VMDO01023720.1:9090-31218 GCA_007922755.1 Pedetes capensis
AAAAAAAAAAAAAAAAAAAAAAAAAAAAAAAAAATCAGAGAGGACGCAAATCACTTCATGATGCACCTCAAGGTCTTAGAAAAAGAGAACAAGCAAAACCCAAAATCAGTAGATGGAAAGAAATGATCAGGGCAGAAATTAATAGAATGGAGACTGAAGGAACAACAGAAAGAATTGATGGAACCAAGAGCTGGTTCTTTGAAAAGATAAAGATCACCAATCCCTTCACCAAACTAAGCAAAAGAGACAGAAGACTCAAATGAATAAAATTAGAGATGAAAAGGGGGACTTTACAACAGATACCAATGAAATCCAGAGAATCATTACGGAATAATTTGAAATCATATTCCAAAAAACTGGAAAACCTAGAGGAAATGGATAAATTCCTGGACATAAATAACCCATCAAAATTAAATCGAGAAGATATAAACAACTTAAAAGATCTATATAACAAGTAGAAAGATTGAAGCAGTAGTGGAGTCTTCCAAAGAAAAGCCAGGACTGAGCAGATTCACTGCTAAATTCTACAAAACCTTTAAAGAATTAACACTGATGCTCCTCAACCTATTCCACGAAATAGAAATGGAAGGAGCACTACCAAACTCATCCTGTTGTTCTTGTTGTTGCCGTTGAGTCGGTATCCGACTCATAGCAACCCTCAGCGGGTTTTCAATGGCTGACTGTTTCAGGATTGCCTTGGGAGTGGATTGCCAGGTCCTTCTCCCATTTGTGCGGTGCTGGGAATTGAACTCGGGACCTCAGAGACTGCAGCGCAGCGCTCTACCAACTGAGCTAAATCCCAGCCCAACCTCATCCTAGGAAGCCAATATTACCCTGATACCAAAACCTGATAAAGACACACAAAAAAAGAAAACTACAGACCAATTTCCCTAATGAACATAGATGCAAAAATCCTTAATAAAATACTTGAAAACTGACTTCAACAACACATTAAAAAGATGAGGCACTACAGTCAGTTGCTTTCATTCCAAGGATTCAAGAGCAGTTCAACATATACAAGAAAAATAAATGTAATACAGTACATGAATAGACTCGGAGAGAGAAATTATAGGATCATCTCAATAGATGCAGCAAAGGCCTTTGACAAAGTTCAACATCCTTTGGTGATAAAAGCCCTGGAGAAACAAATAATTGAAGGAACATACCTCAACACAATTAAGACAGTCCATGAAAAACCTACAGCTAACATCATACTAAACGAGGAAAAAACTAAAAGTCTATCCTCTAAAATCAGGAATGAGACAAGGGTATCCACACTCGCTACTGTTATTCAATAGTTACTGAACTATTAGCCATAGTAATAAGACAAGAGAAAAAAATAAAGGGGATCCAAATACAAAAGGAAGAACTCAAATTATCCCTATTTGCAGATGATATGATCCTATACTTTAAAGACCACCAGAAAACTCTTGGAGCTGATAAACATTTTCAGCATAGGAGTAGGATACAAAATCAACATACAAAAATCAGAAGCTTTTCTATATACCGGTAACAATCAGGCTAAGAAAGAAATCAGGAAAACAATCTCATTCACAATAGCTTCAAAAACAATAAAATATGTAAGAATAAACCTAACCAAGGAGGTGCAAGACGTCTACAATGAAAACTTTAAAACACTGAAGAAAGAAACTGAAGAAGACACTAGAAGATAGAAGGCTTCGCATGTTCATGGATAGGAAGAACTAATATTGTGAAGCCTGCAGCGGTAGCCCTGTGGCATCCGATCCCATCAGATCTCAGAAGCTAAGCAGGGTCGGGCCTGGTTAGTACCTGGATGGGAGACTGCCTGGGAACACCAGAAGCTGTAGGCTTGGGAGAAGGACCTGGCAACCCCCTCCCAAAAGTCAATCTGCCATTGAAAACCCTATGCACAGCAGAGAAGCACTGACAATAGTGTTTCCCCTGTTGTACAGAGGGTCACTATGAGTCGGATACCGACTCGACGGCACCTAACAACAACAACAACAATATTGTGAAAATGGCTATATTACCAAAAGCAATCTATAGATTCAGTGCAAACCCCATCAAAATTCTAATGACATTCATCACAGAAACAGAAAAAAAAACTAAAATTCATACAGAAGCACAAAGACCCCGAATCACTAAAGCAATCCTGAGCAAGAGTAATGTAGGGGATGTAGGGGGTATAACAATACCTGATTTCAAATTATACTACAGAGCCATAGTAACAAAAACTGCATGGTACTGGCATAGAAACAGACATATAGACCAACGGAACAGAATAGAGGATCCAGAAATGAACCCATGCAGCTACAGCCACCTGGTACTCAACAAGGCTGCTGAAAATATACATTGGAGAAAAGGGGCCCTCTTCAACAAATGGAGCTGGGAAAACTGGATATTCTCATGCAGAAAACTGAAAGTAGATCCACCTCTCTAACCTTGTACAAAAAAATTAATTTAAAAAGGACAAAGACCTTAATGAAGAGCCTGAAACTGAAACTGCTAGAGGAAAACATAAGGAAACACTTCAAGACACAGGCATAGGCGAGGGCTTTCTGAACAGGACCCCGATAGCACAGGAAATAATTGCAAGAACTGACAAACGGGATGGCATGAAACTAAAACGCCTCTGCACAGCGAAGGAGACAATTAACAGATAGAAAAGACCTCTACAGAATGGGAGAAAATCTCTGCCAGCTATACCTCAGATAAGGAATAGTTAAAATATATAAAAAGCTCAAGAAATTAAACACCAGCCAGGCACAGTGGTGCACGCCTGTAAGCCCAGCGGCTCGGGAGGCAGAGACAAGAGGATCGCAAGTTCAAGACCAGAGGCAGTCTGCGTAATTTAGCGAGACCCTGTCTCAAAAAGAAAAAAAAAAAAAAAAAAAAAAAAAAAAAAAAAAAAAAAAAAAAAAAAAAAAAAAAAAAAAAAAAAAAAAAAAAAAAAAAAGGGCTGGGGATACAGCTCAATGGTCCAGCACTTGCAGAGCGTGCAAGCCCAAGGCGCTGGGTTCAATCCCCAGTACCGCAAAAAAAAAAAAAAAAAGAAAGAAAGAAAGAAAGAAAGAAAGAAAGAAAGAAAGAAAGAAAGAAATTAAACACCAAAGAAGCAAATTATCCAATCAAAATTTGGGCCAATTAATTGAATAGACAGGTGTCAAAAGCAGAAATACAAACAGCCAACAACCATATGATAAAATGGTCAACATCCTTAGCCATCAGGGAAATGTAAATCAAAACTACACTGAGACGCCATCTCACCCCAGTCAGAATGGCTCCCATCAACAAAACAGACAACAAATGCTGGCAAGGATTCGGGGAGAAAAGAACCCTATACGCTGCTGGTGGGAACGCTGGTTGGTGCAGCAGCTAAGGAAATCAGCATGGAGGCGCAGACTCAGCCATCCCACTCCTGGATATACATACAAAGGAATCTAAGTCAACATACCATACAGATCCCTGCTCATCCGTATTTACTGCAGCAAATGTTCACAACAGCCAAGATATGGAAGCAACCCAGGTGTCCATCAACAGAGGAGTAGATAAGGAAAATGCGGTGTGGTCTCATTCAGCCATAGAGAAGGATGAAATCATGGCATTTGCTGGAAAATGGATGGAGTCAGAGATCATCGTTTTAAGTGAAATAAGCCAGGCCCAGAAAGACAAACGGTGCATGTTTTCTCATATGTGGATGTGAGCTTCAAATATACACTCGATATTAAAACGCACAGCTCATAAAATTAGAAAGGAGACCATGTAGGGGAAGAAAAGAGACTAACGAGAGGGGGAGGGGCCATAAGAAAGGGTACTAGGGGAAAGGAAGAGAAATACCAGATTTTGCTCTCAAAAGTACAACCTGGGTTTGTATGTACATGTGATGTGTATACCATATACACACACATACACCTCAACAAGGCATGCAAGCAAAAGGGGGACCACTGGTGAGGAGGAAGGGGATCAGATGGAGCACGGGTGGAGCGCAGGCACCAGGAGAAGGTCATGGGGAGGCGAACCTGAGTGATGATCAGTGATCCACATGTATAAAAACCCCACAATCAAACCCATTACGTTGTACACTAAAAACTACTAATAAAAACGATTTGGGAAAAAAAGAGAAAACAATAGCCCTTTCAGGGGCGATCCCGTGTGTCAGGAGCAACGAGGGTATGCTGAGAACAGGAAACCCAGCCTCTGGGGCCCCCACACAGAAACTGGGGCCCAGTGCCGGGTGGGGGAGCCTTGAGCCAGTGTTTGTATCTGAAACTCAGCAGCACCTGTTTAACACCACAGCCTAAGGCCTCTCTCTTTCACACCCACATTCGATCCATCCCAGCAACAGGTTTTTGGTTTGGTTTGTCTTTCTGTCACTGCCCGGGTTAAACCCAGGGCCTTGCACACACGTTGTAAGCCCTCCCACCAATGAACTGCACCCGGAGCTCTTTTTTAATTTAGTTTTACCTTGAGACAGAGTGTCGGTAAGTTACACAGGCTTCCCCTGGCCTCAAACCCGCAATCCCCCTGCCTCAGCCTCCCAAGTCACTGGGACGGCAGGTGTGTGCCACCACACCTGGCTGATAGCAGACTTTTATTTAAACCCCAATTTTTGGATGCAGAAGCTTAAGCCTCAAAAAGAGGGTGACTTGTGGTCTGACCCCAGGCCCGTCTCTATTAGTTGCTTTCAGACAAGCTGATCCCCTAAGGGTGGCGTTCAGCCAAGGGCAGAGACCCCACAGAGGAAGATCTAGACTCTCAAGATTCCTGCCCCAACTGTCCCCTGGCCCGTGCAATGTCACCAACATGCAAAACTCCCCACAAAGCTCAGGCTGGTGTCTCCCGACCACCCAAGCCCAGCTTGCACCGTCCCACCTGCCCTGGCCCCAGGCACACAGCCACCCACAGCTCAGCACAGACCCATGGTGGGCGTGCCTAGCAGCGACCGGCCCCTCCCACCTGTGGGCTGTGCCATGAGTCCGCTCCCACTCCACAGCCTCTGGGCCTCTCCATGGGCACCAGTTTTTCCATCTGTAAAATGGGCAAGAATTCTGTGCGCTCTCCATAGTGCTGGGCCCCTCAGGCCAAGCAACAGCTGACAATGGTGCCACCTCCCTCCCTAGAGGCCCAGAGAGGTCCTGGGACCAAGAGAGCAGAAGCAGGGGCCGCCTATGGCTTCACCAAAGCTTTGAGAGCCGCACACAGGCCAACATCCCTCCTGGCCATAGGCAGCAGCGGCGAGGTGGTGGCTCCCTACGTGGACCTGGGGACTGCACTGCCACTGCCCACCTGGAGGTGACACGACTGCTGCCTCTGCCAGCTTCTGACCACCAACACTCCCCGTGCTGCCACCCAGGGGCTGCAGAGAGACCATGGCCAGCCAGAGACCACGGGGCCAGCCTCAGGCTCACGCCACACCAGCCAAGACAGGTGTAAGGGAGCAGCCCGAGTGGCCAGTCCTGCCCTAGAGCCACCCGGTCACCGTGCCCCAAGAGAACGGCTTCTGAGAGGCAGGAGTCCGTATGCAACCGTCACGCCCTACAGAAAGGCTCCAGGACTTGCCACAGGCACAGGGAACCTCCTCAGACTGCTTCGACAAGTGGCTCTGAGGTGGCACTGAGTGCCGACCACCTCCAGACGCCTGGCTGGAGCGGCGCCAACTCCCCAGGGCCCCGCCGCTGAGTCACACTGATCAGAAGCTTTGACCGGCAGCTGGGGATATCGTTGATCAATAACAAAATGGGAAAATGAATTAATGTCTTGTTTTATTTATGCCATGCTCATTCCAAAAACCATCAGAAACCCTGTCATCATATTTAATAGGTGCAGCTTGCTGGAATCCATCACATTTGGACCCCAGGAGACAGGCGCACAGGTGATCATGGAGTGACGGGCTGGCCAGACATGCCACAGGGCAGACGCTGAGGCCGTTTGTTCCCTCTGGGTCCCAGGTACCCTGGACAATGCCAAGCCCACCACGGGGGCTCAGTCTCTAGTAAGTGGAAAGGCGAAAAATGAAATCAATGCCTACGCACGTTCCCTAAGCGTCCTGGCTGCGGACATCTCTCGACGACCCCTCCAGCAGCATGGACTCCACAGTGGCTTCAGAGACGTGGAGCCCCCCAGGACAGCTGCCACTGGTCAGAGACCACCCCTCACTTCCACAAACACCTCTTCTAAAGCAAGCTGGCAGGTGGAACTGGGGATTTGGCATGAACCCCCGTCACCACCATCTGCCTGCCTCTGCACCAGCGCACTGGGGCCCCAGCGGCTGGATGGATTGGAAGAGGAAACTGAGGCTTCCAGATGGTCTACCCAACACCAGAACCTGTGTGACCACCCACAACACCTCAGGGCTTCCCAGGCCAACCCCAGGACACCACCAAGCCCCAGTACTGAGCCCATCTAGAGGGCAGATGGCAGAGCCCCCAGGGGAGAATTCCAACCCCACCCACCCACTGCTCCAGGCAGGGAAAGCGGCCCTAGGCTGGATCTGGGACACTCGATGATTCGATTATTTCTGGGCAATTTAACACGCCGGCTCCCTCCGCTCAGCCTGTCCCCTGCGGCGGGCACCGCACAGGGTGATGATGCCCATGTCCCTGAGCAGGGCCGGCAGAGGGGCTGCGGGGCCCTTCCTGCCCAAGCTGGGTGGAGAGGTGATGTCTGCCAGGGGCTGGCTTCATCCCACCAGGGCTACCTACAGTCATGGGGCCTGCTGTCCTCGGGGGAGGGATTCCACCTGCCAGAAATAGGAGTTTACAGCCACAGGTGTCTACCAGGCAGCAGCGTCCCTGCCTCCCACTGGGTCAATCCCCGGCTTCAAGCCCCGCTCATATCAGTGCTCACCAGTGGCATTTGCGTCTTCTCCAACCAAAAGCAGCAAGTGCCGAGCCCCGGGCCTATGCCAGGCGCTGCACTGAGTCCCGACACCCACTGTCAGGTCTGTGCCCCCAACGCAGCTCAGGAGCTGTCACATGCCCCCGCTCTGCAGGCGGAGGAATGGCGTGAGGACTAATTGCTCACCCAGTAGGGAGGGCAGGCCCAGGGCTAACCCAGGGCGCGGTCATCGGAGCCCCAGAGCCATAGGCAGAAGGAAGGGGCCCCGCTGCTCTGCCAGGGCGAAGACAGAGTAGCACTTGGCCTCTGTTGGCTGTTGTCTTGTCTCTGACCCCAGATCCCCTGGGAGGAGCACACTGCCCCTCCCCCTCCTCCCCCAGGGGCTGGGCCTGCTGGGCCCTCCCTCCTCCCTAAGCAGTAACAAGCCTTGTCCCCACACTCCTCCAGAGATGGCTACCAGAATGCTGGGCCTCGTAAGCACTGGAAGAGGCGACCCTCCAAGCCAGACCCCAGCCTCTGGACCCTCCCCCACTTCCCCAGGGTGCCACGACCACCAGCAGCCTCCCTTGAAGCTCGCTCTCCCCCTAGGTTCCTCCGAGGCTGGGGCTGCAGATGCAGCAGGCACATCTGGTCCTCTGCCGTCCTTCGCCCAGCTGTGGCCTCCTCCACCTTGCTCCCAAGTCCTTCCCTTCCCGCGACTTTCCCACGGGCTTAGTCACCAGGGGCCACCTGCTTGCCACAGCGAAATGCTGCTATGAAGTGGAAGAGGGCTTCCCAGGAGCACGGTGGGGGCCCAGCGGGCAGATGGGGAGCAGGCCCTCATGGTGTGGGCGTAGTAGGTCAGTTACCAGAGCCAGGAGCCCAAACTCCAACCCAGGCCTCCAATCCCTGGGCCTCCCAAGAAAAGGACCAGGGTGACACTGCCTGTGGCCTATGGTCCAGCAGATCCCGCATATGACAGCACCAGCCGCAGACGAAGGTACCTGCCCAACAGGGGCTCCCCTCCACGTTTCCTACAGGCCGAGCTGCCGAGCTCAGCTACAAACCTCCAATCCCTGGCAACCAAGGCAGAACGTGAGAAACGGCAAGGACGGAGCCCAAGCAACCCGCACTCCTGGCCACCACCGACAGCCAGGTTGGTTCATC
Organism: Pedetes capensis; assembly: GCA_007922755.1. Lineage (NCBI taxonomy): Eukaryota > Metazoa > Chordata > Mammalia > Rodentia > Pedetidae > Pedetes > Pedetes capensis. The sequence continues at coordinate 17,056 of VMDO01023720.1, forward strand.
CATCTGTCCATAGCCCAAGCTGTGGGAAGCAGGTCCCCAGGGGCTGAGGAGCCAGGCTTTCCATGGAGGGCTCTGCCCTCCACAGGGATTTCCCAGCCCTTCCCACCCACCCCAGGGAAGTTGTTGTTGTTAAGCGCCGTGGAGTTGGTATCCGACTCATAGAGACCCTGTGTACAAGAGATGAAACACTATTGTCAGTGCTTCTCTGCTGTTCATAGTGTTTTCAATGGCGGATTGATTTTTGGGAGGGGGTTGCCAGGTCCATCTCCCAAGCCTACAGCACCTGGTGTTCCCAGGAGTTCTCCCATCCAAGGACTAACCAGGCCCGACCCTGCTTAGCTTCCGAGATCTGACGGGATCTGCTGCCACGGGGCTACGACTGCAGGCCCCCAGGGAAGAGCCTCTGCAAAAGCACCATGGAAAACCACTCAGCTGGAAGTCGGACAGGTGCCGGTGGGGGGCAGTTGGGGGACGTCACTCAGCTCTGCGCTCACCATCAGTCCACAGCCACCAGACACTTAGCAGGCATCAGTGGCATGCCAGGCCCCGCTACAGGGTCCCAGGCTCAACAGGAGCAGGTGGGGCCCAGGAATCTGCTCTCCTCCCAGCCACCCCGAAAGACACAAGGCAGCTAATGGCCTATTTGAGCCTCAGGGATAAAGAGTGGCCCAGCCTATCAGGTCAGTGTCAAAGAAAGGTTTTCTGCAAAGCTGGCAGGAAATTGCTTTTCTAGCATCTTTCTGAGTAACCATCTTCCCGGAGCCGGCTTCAGAATGCCCGAGGGTTCAGATCCCACTCTTCCGCTGCCTGGCTCCCAGAGGCACACTTGGCTCAGAGAGATTAACCCAGACGCCGCCCCCCTGCACCCTCCCATCTCCCTTTGGAGCTCTCTGTCAGCCCCTCCTCCGCTGCAAGCCAGCGGCCAGTTTTACGCATGGGTCCACAAGCCACGCATAAAACTGGCCCATCTCTGCCACTTCATCTTCTCCAGCTCTTCTCCCCTCCGGAAGGCGGCTGCCAAGGTCACCCTAGAGGATCCGCTCACTCCTTCAAGCGCCCCTTCTCCTGTGCAATTTGGTCGCTCCAATGCCAGACAGACCCAGGCGGAACAGCCTCTGCTATTCTAGTTTTCCCACTGCCCACTAAAATTAAAGCCAAATGCCTCCCTTAACAGCCAGCGCGGACCGGATTACTGCTCTCCAGTCTGAATGAGTAAGTCTTGCTATTATCCCTCCCTGCTGAGCTGAAAACATGGAAGGAAAAACGTAATTGTAGCAACAGGGAGCTCCCAAGCAGGAAGGGCAAAATCCAGCGGTAAAAGCAGCATTACTGCACATTTTGAAGCCAGGGGCAAAGGGTCCTTTGCTGAGGCGATGGGGTAGGAGCCCGCCTCTCCACTGAAGGCTTGGGCCAGCCATGTGTGTGGCAAAGGATCAAAACCCTTCTTGGACAAACTGCCAAATGGGTGACCTCTAGGGGCTGGGGAGGCAGAGGTGGCACTCCAGAAAGTCACACTGCAGTGACTTTTCACTCTAGCAAGGGCCCCTGCTCACACCACTTGGAGCACCTGCCAGGTAGACTGGACATGCCCTGAAATCCCAACCTTATTCCCCAGGGGACAGCTCTGAAGCCCTGATCACGAGGGAACAGCCCTAGCTGGACCCCTTCACACTGAGCTGACCCAACAGCCCCACCTGCTCCACAAGAAGTCTGTGTGGTCCAAGGCCCATGGGCAGGAGCTGGGACAGCTGGCTGCGACCTCCCGCCCAGCCTGGACACCTGGGACACATGTCACCTCTCAGAGCCTCAGTTTCCTTTCCTGCTAAATACAGTCGATCTAATACCCACAGGGGAGAAGGTGTGGCGGTCCACTCCTGAAGCAATCCCGAAACAATCAGCCATTGAAAACCCTATGAGGGTCGCTATGAGTTGGACCTGACTCCACGGCACCTAACAATAATAATACACACAGAGGCCGCTACCAGCCCACAGGTGGGTCACTTCCTGCTCTTCAGTTTGGACCTCGTGTGTCCCCCAAAGGCCCACATGTTAAAGGCTTGGAGCTCTAGTCTGTTGGTAATGGGAGGTGGTAGGGCCTTTAAGGGCCCGGCAGGACCCCAGGTCTTCCTTTGTGTTCTCCTTGCATCCTGGCGACAAGGACACCAGCTTGCTCCACCATCCACTCCCCAGCACAAGCAAAGGCCCCAAAGCAAAGGGCCAGCTGACCGTGGACTAAAATCTCCCAAACACGAGCCAGAGTAAACCTTTCCTCTTGTTAAGTGAGTTATCTCAGGTGTTCGTTACAGTATCAGGAAGCTAACAGACACACTTAACTTGTGCCAGGACTGTGCTAAGGCCTTTCGGCTCTGCTAACAGGACATGACCCAGGAAGCAGAGACAGGATGCCCAGCCTATAGATGAGAAGAGTGAGGCTTCAGGAAGCCAAGCCCGTGTCACCCACCTTAGCTCAGGCAGCCACAGCAAAATACCACAAACTGGGAAGGAATAGGGTAGACATACACCAGGGATCAGCACAGGCCCCGAGGCAGCGGTCCGAGGTGAGGGCACCTGCTGCAGTCCAGCTGCAGCCTAGGATCCAGGGGTTCCTAAGGCGGGTGAGGAGTCAGCGATGGGAGACAAGAGACAGCAACTCGGAGGCAGTGTGACTCTGTTCCATTTATTGCTCAGATAGCTCAGCTTTTTATACAAAATTGAGATTCAGTAAACCTCATGAGAGGTCAGAGAAAGGACAAGGTAATAGGTAACATCAAAGTTTTTTCAATAGAACAATAACACAATCATATCATCAGGGAGGGTCAGGTGGTGATCGGGGTACAGGATGACTCTTGAGATAAATCATGTTTACTTCAAAGAGCTAAACCAAGAGGACCTGAGCACCTACAATTATGTTTACGTCCTATCTCTAAATCATTAACTATTCTAACTTTTATGCGGGAACTAGGGGCGGTTAACTATTACCTGTGTGTCACCCCACTGAGTCCACAGTATGAGAAATGGGTGCTCTAACTTATCCGATTGTTTTGCTTGCTGGAGGGCTGTTGGTACAAAAACTTTAGTCTGTGTTGACTCAAGGAGTTCACGCTGTTGGAAGTCATTCAAGAATTTTCCCATTGTAAGCCTCCTAAGGGGGTTTCTCCACTCCAGCTCTGAATCAGCACTGCTCACAGAATCAGAAGATTATACATTTACATCTATTACTTGTTTTTCATTAATATCTCCCAGAAATCTACAATATGAAGAAAATAGTGACCAATTCAAATTTAAGAAGAAAAGACGAGACTCCAAGTCCCTTTCCATGAAGAGACCTTCTTTTGGAGGTACTCGTCCCCTTTTGGTAGACTTTCCCTCCGAGGCTGGGAGGTACTCTTCCCCTTTCGGTAGACTTTCCCTCCGATGCCTTTTTAAAGGTACCCTTCCTCATGTGGGCACTTCATCTACCCATCATGAGTGGATCCGGACATGGCAGGCACCAGGGCAGTCAGGTTCTGGCAAGGGTTAGACCACAAACTGCCCCTTCTCCCTGGCTCCCACAGGGCAGAGGTGGAGCCAGGCAAGCTCTGAGGAACTCTTCAGAGGGCAGACATCCTGAGGGCTCTGCCCCCTTGGCCATCTACACCCAATCACCTCCCAAAGGCCCATCACCCAGCACCTCACACTGGGGGGGGGCAGGGTTTCTACATGTGCATTTGAGGAGGACACAAATACTCAGCCCATAATAGTGGGTTGGATGGAGGCCCCCCAAAAGACATGTCCTGACCCCAAAAACCTTACTAGTGATACAATTTAAAGCCAGGAATTTCGCAGAAATAACTAAGTTAAAAATCTCAAAATCAGATTATCCTAGGTTATCTTGTGGCCTTCAATCCCATGAGGAACGTCCTTGTAGGAGAAGACAAGGGGAGGGGATAGAGAGGCCACGTGAACACGGAGGCAGAGACTGGAGTGACACGGCCAGAAGACATGGAGGACCCACAGCCACCAGAATCGGGAAAAGGAAGGAAGGATCCTCCCCTAGAGTAGGAGAGAGCGCGGCCCTGCCCACATCTTGGAGTTCGGCTCCAGCACTGAAACAGCATAAATTTCTGTTCTTACTGGACCCCCATCTGTGATCATTCGCTACGGCAGCCCCATCAGCAGGGGGTCCGAGGCAACCCTAGCATCCTTCCCACACTCCCCACAAAAGGCACTTGCCAAACACCATGGAACGAATGAATAAATGAATGAATGAACCAATATGTTAGTCACTGCTCCGTCGCTGTGACTCACACCTGAGAAATCATGCTAAAGGAGGGCAGATCTGCTTCGGTTCATGGTTTCAGAATTTCCACGCCGTGGTCTGCCGTTGCTTTGCGCCAGGGGAAGAGCAGACCACCAGGGCAGCAGTGTAGAAGGGGAGGCTGCTCACCTCCTGGCAGCCAGGAAGCAGAGACAGGAAGAGGCTGGGGACAAGGCCCTACCTTCCAAGTCATATCCCCAGTGATCTGCTTCCTCCACCGAGGCACCACCTCCTAGTTCCCGCCATTTCTCAACAACGCCATCGTACTATGAATCCACCAAGAGATAAGTCCATTGATTGGGTCACAGCCCGTGATCTAGTCACTTCCCTACAGCCCATTGGCTGGCAGCCAAGCCTTTTAACACATGAGCTTTCAGAGGACATTTCAAGTTCAAGCCAGAATGGAATGAATAGTTTTGATGAGAAACTAAGGCAAGAGTCCCCTTCGGTTCTTCGGCCCTCCCTCCATCCCAGCTCTCTGCCATCCATGCTGGTCACAAGTCTCCAACGGTCCCACCTGGCTGGGGCCCCAGACCCTGGGCCAGTCACATGAGGGCTCTCAACAAATGGGTTTTTAGTGCCGGGCGCGGTGGTGCACGCCTATAATCCCAGCAGCTCAGGAGGTGGAGGCAAGAGGATCGCAAGTTCGAGACCAGAGGTAGCCTGTCTCAAAAAGTAAACAAACAAACAAAAAAGGGCTGGGGGTGCAGCTCAGTGGTCTAGAACTTGCAAAGCATGCAAGCGCAAGGCACTGGGTTCAACCCGTGGTACCACAAAAAAAAGTGGGGGGGAGTTGACCCCAGCCAGCAAAGACCCCCAGAAGGGCAACGAAGCCAGGAAGCATTTGCCTGGGCCCTGACCCCTCTGGGCAGACACCTCGGTGTCCCACTTCAGCTCTGGATTCCCAGGAACTAGGGTGAGGTGTCACCTAGGGATGGGGTGGGGCAGGCCTAACCAGCTTTCAGGCAGAGATCTGGCTTCAAGTCCTCTCATGGGGAACCCCTACCCTCCCAGGCCCACGGCTGCAGGCTGCCCACAGGTCTCAGGCCCAGTCCCACCTCTCCAGTGGCTTCCTCCGTATCTCTGCAGGAAGCAGCTGGCTCAGGTGGCAGAGAGCCAAGGGGATGAAGAGAGGCCAGAGTTCTCTTCCTAGGGGTCCAATCCGTGGAAACCAGCCCCCTCACCTCTTCAGGCAGGCAACCCCTCCACGCGTCAACTCAAGGTATTCCTGTGACATGCTTAAGGTCTCAGCATTATAAATGCCAAGAGACACGAAATATCCTTTGCCAACACACACTTCGCCTTTGTGCTCTCGTGGCTGCTGTGGCTGTGTGTACACACAGGCAGCGGCAGTGTGCGGCAGACACGCATGTGTCTGTGAGTAGGGGCATACACGTGCGTGGCTGGCATCGGGGCATGCCCGTGCACATGCGTGGGTGGGTGTGGCAGGGTCTTCCAACAACGAATAAAGAGGAACAAAATGTCCCTAAGTGAACAGGACTGGAAAAAAATGGTTTCAAACCCCAAACAAACGGAGGAGTTTTTTTTTCCCTTTTGAGACGGTCTCAGTCTACAGCCCAGGGTGGCCTGGAACTCATAACCCTTCTGCCTCAGCCTCCTAAGGGCCGGGATGACAGGCAGATGCCACGACGCCCAGCTCCTTCCTCTTTCTTAAGTGCAATTCATTTTCATTTTACTGTCCAAGTGCAGCAAATGTAAGCTTAGCGAGGTGAGAGAAAGGGAAGAGAGACGCCGCTGGCTGCCCCACAGACGCGCCTACTCTAAGAACCAGGTCCTGCCAGCTCCGCGGCCTGCTCTGCAGGGACGATGCCTGCCCCTGGTGCCCGAGCACTAGTCCAGGCCATTTCTGCCCAATTCTGCTCCTTCCTGTGGGAAGGAAGACATTGTACAGTCTCACCTAGGGCCAGGCCTGGGCGGGCTCTGCCAGCTTGCCCTGGGGCTCCTAATCCTTCCCTCAGTCACTCATTCAGACCCAGATAATCACATGCCATTGAGAGACCCAATACCAGAGAGGAGTGCCCCCATCCTCTCCCAGGCTAGGGGCCCCAATGTGGCCCACCATGGTCTTTGCCTCTCAAGTCCTGCAGCCTCTCATGTAAGGAAGAGCCTGAAAAGCTCAGGTTGGCTCCATTCCTGCACCATCAGGGGCTCAGGGAAGTCGGCCATGGCCTTCAGCGGTGACCACTGCTCACGGCCCCTGCTCCCCATCTCGGTGAAATGCAACATGGGAACTCTCTCAATTTGGGGATGCCTCACCTCTCCCCCTCACCTTCTCTCTCCTGCCTGGTTTTACTCACCAGGTCAGGACCCGAAGGCGGTGGCACAGATGACATAGGACAGAACTCTGTGGCAAACACAGCTTCCTAGGTGGCCTTGGACAGTCCCTGCCCCTCTCAGAGCCTCAGTTTCCCCAATCCAGTAGCTCTGGAGTTCCCTGGAGTTCTGAGGAGGGGAGAAGGAGAAGAAAGGGACAGGTGGAAAGGGGAGGAGGCGGAAGAAGACAGGAATCCTCACGAGTAGTGGAGGAGCAGAGCAGGCTTTGCAAACGCCCTCAGGGATCCTCCGAGACCTAGGCCTCTGCGAAGGGTCCCACATTCCCTAGGGAGGAGGAGCAAAGACAGCCACGGGGTGGGCACGTGGTCAGGTCCGGGAGGAGAAGGCGGGGTTTGAGTGGCTGCTGCTTTTGTTTGTGGTTTTTTGCAGAGAACTTCCTCAGAGACACCTCCTCTTTGGGCTGGGTTTGGGAGGAGTGGGCCCCACCCCACAGCCTGTGAAAAACAGCCTGCTGCCTGCAGGGACCCCTCCAAAACTGCCCTCTCAGTCAGAAACCCTAAGGATCAACCAAGAAGCTGCCCTTTCCAGAAACTCCAGTCATACCAGCCCCAGGTCCCCTGAGGAGGGGGACAGGAGGAGGGAAGGGAGAGAAGCCAGGGGAAGGGGGAGGGCTCCACAGGACAGCTGGGCTGGCCAGGTCAGGAATGCCCACAGCTGCACACTCACCCTTGGCCCCACCCCAAGGGGGCCTGGGCGGGGCCTGGGGACAGGCTGAGGGGCGCAACGCCCCCAGTCACCTTCCAGCAGGAAAGCTGAGCCAGAGCTGGTATTCCTGTCACACCTGCTGGGGTCACCGCAAGCGCAGAGCCCTGCCTCCCACCTGCTGCCTCAGCTGCCCCCACCCCCGCCTCAAGCCCTGCAGGCTGCCAGCGCCTCTCAGGTTTCTAGCCCTCCGGCCCTTCCTGGTGAGCTCTGGGCTGGGACAGCCGCCCTGTTATACCAGGTGGGGACATCGAGACCAAGATGGGCACTCACGGTGTCCCCTACGCTGGCTAAGGGCAGTGACTGTCCCATGTGAGGGAAGGGGGTCCGAGATGCGGCTCCCTGGGACAAAACTCAGGCTTTCTTCTCCCAATACAGAAATAATCACGCCTAGATAAGGGGAGGGCTGGGATTTAGCTCAGTTGGTAGAGCGCTGCGCTGCAGTCTCTGAGGTCCCGAGTTCAATTCCCAGCACCCCAAAAATGGGAGAAGGACCTGGCAATCCACTCCCAAGGCAATCCCGAAACAGTCAGCCACTGAAAACCCTATGAGGGTCGCCATGAGTCAGATACCGACTCGACGGCACCTAACAACAACACAACAACAGATAAGGGGAGCCTACAGCCATACCCTGTGGCATATGACCCCGTCAGATCTTGGAAGCTAAGCAGGGTCAGGCCTGGTTAGTACTTGGATGAGAGACCGCCTGGGAACACCAGGTGCTGTAGGCTTGGGAGAAGGCAACCCACCCCCAAAAATCAATCAGCCATTGAAAACCCTATGAACAGCAGAGAAGCATTGACAATAGTGTTTCCCCTGTTGTACGTAGGGTCACTATGAGTCAGACACCAACTTGAAGGCACCTGACAACAACAACAGATAAGGGGAGGCGAGGTGGAATGGAAAGAGCCAGAACACCCTGCCGACCACACCGCTGATTGCAGGGAGCCCTGCCCGGCTAGACTCGCCTTTGACACGCAGGCGCACAGGATACTGGGTCCTGGTTCCTCACGGACAAGGATCCAGGACCCAGGCTTGCCACGGGGAGGGGAACATTCCCCTGGCCTGGGCCTCCATCTTCGTCCAATGCCCTCTGGCTGGGGATCAGGCGGTCACCCCTGCAGCGTGCGCGCCGGTGAGCAGCCGCGTTCTAGGCAGGCACGGGAGAGTCTTTCCTTCGAACCAATTCCGCTGGCTGGACCAGAGATCCCAACTTCCGGGCACCTAGGGAAGCCACCCCCACAGGCAGAGCAAGGCCCAGAGAAACCTGAGTCTGGGAACGCCAGACGTGACTGTCACCACCCCAGAGCCTCTGGCTGGGCCAGCGAGGGCCTCAGAGCCCAGCTCCACCACCTCTCACTCACCCATCCATCCTTTGTTGCCTCGCTCATCACACTTGTATCAAGTCTGACTGTGAAGCACCCCCGGGCTCCCTGCCCCCCCCCCCACAGCTGTCATTTTCAGAAGGACGGAGCAGGGCAGCCAGGGGAAGTGAGAGGGCAGCCAAGCGTGGAGAGGTGCTGAGAAACTGAGCCACAGCCCCGGCACCCCCAGGGTGGCCCAGGGTGGGAAGCAGGTGGCCATGGCTGGTGGGGACACAGGCTGAGCCCCAGAGGATGGAAACCCGGCAGCAGAACCTCCTCCCAGAGGATGGAGGGCAAAAATGACACAGCCAAAGCCCCCAGGGGGACTCGCCCTCACCAGCCAAGCGGGGAGGAGACTGTCATCCCAGGTAGCTGCTGGGGGGAAGCAGCGCCAGGCCAGCGACCGGTCCCCCAAAGCCCACCCAAGCTGCTCCTCTCTGAGTCCCTTCATACCCCATCTTCTTACTCAAGCCTTGCTCCCCCAGACTCAGAAAGCCCTGAGCAGGCACTAAACCCTACACCCCTCCCTGGCTCCGAGGCACCAGCATCCTGTGACCGACAAATGAAAGAGGACCCTGTGTGCATCCAACTCCCGGCACCTCAGAACACGACCTTAAGTAGGGAAGGGTCTTTCCGGGGTCGCTGAGGTAGGGATCTCCAGAAGGCATCATTCTGGATGGTGGTGGTGGTTGTTGTCGGGTCCAACTCACAGCAACCCTATGTACAACAGATCGAAACCCTCCCCGACACTGTGCCATGCCCAGCACTATGTTTGTGCTTCTCTGCTGGTCATAGGGTTTTCAGCGGCTGATCGTTTGGGGAGTGGGTTGCCGGGTCCTTCTCCCAAGCCTACAGCATCTCGTGTTCCCAGGCAGTCTCCCATCCAAGGACTCGCCAGCCTGACCCTGCTTAGCTTCTGAGATCTGATGGGATCAGATGGCAGGGTGGTATAGTCATAGACATCCTGGGCTGGGGAGACCCTAAACCCGATGACCAGTGTCTGTGTAAGAGACAGAAGAGAAGGACTCAGGAGAGGCCAAATGAGGACAGAAGCAGAGCCGGACCTCAGAGCGGGGGGAGTAAACCCAGGCTGCTTTAAGCCACTGGGCTGTGGTCACTTGCTGTAGTAGCCACAGCTGTGTCACAGGAAGGGCAGGGGCATGCAGATGCCCCCAAACCTCTGGCCCTGGAATCTGAGGTGCCCCTATGCCAAGTCACTGCCTGACTCCTGGTAGGGACAGATGCCGGGAAACCAGCAGTTGAGCCAGGCTGGGGTCCACATTCCAGCACCCCCAACACCACCCCCCCGGAACCCCAAGATTGAACTCAGAGGCACCACCTGCACTCAGTCAGGTCAGGGCCTGCCCCCCAGGCCACGACGGGTCCAGGTGAGCCTCGTGTGGGGCGCCTCATCATCCTGCGGGTTCAATTCCTGGGCAAGGACTCAAGGCCTTCCCCCCGCCCCCCCCAACAGCTTCTCCCTTGTTCCTGCAAGGCCTCCCCGGCAAAGGGAGGCCAAGGACTGGGAAAACCACTCAGGCAGGACCCCAGGCCTGCAGGCTCAGCCCCACACTACTGAGGACCTCCAACCCCCAAGCGGAGAGCTACCCCGAGCATGCTCCACACAGCAGGCACCGCCAATCAGCCCCGGGCCCAGGAACGCGGGCCGCATCTGATGGCAGCGGGCAGCGGGCAGCGGGCAGCGGGCAACAGCCTCCTCCCTCCCCGGAGCCGCCTGCGCACCTGTGACAAGGGGCAGCCCTGTCCTCTCTCAGGACTCTGTGGGATGCCTGCTGGCCAGCGCCAAGTCCCTGCCTGCCTGACTCCCCAGCACCCTTTCCTGAACCAAGGGTCCCTGCACCCACAGAGTGGGGCTCCCAGGACCACTGCAGCGCCTCAACCCACCCCCAGGGAAGGAGGGCCGGTCCCTGGCAATGGTGGTGGGTGCCAGCCCAGGGAAGGAAGGTCCCCAGGACAGACAACAGGGTGCAAGTGGGGTGCTGGGAGATGCACCAAAGGGGTTGTTCCAGGAGAGGGCGCTTCAGCGGGCCCCCGGGAGCCTACACACAAATTAATAAACTCACTCCACAGTGAGTGTGGAGGCAGGACAAGGGACACCTGCAGAAGAGCTGTGGTCACAAGCTCCACTGCCCCTCTGTGGACACTTCTGCGGGGAGGGCGGGAGGCGAACTACCCCCGGCAGACCCCAGCTGGTTGTGTGACCTTATGGGGGCCACACGGCTGTCTCCCCAGCCTTCTGGTGGCATCCTTCCCAGCAGGCGGTGAACAGCCACCCCTGCTTCCCGCACTGTGTGGACCCTAAGAAAACAGCCCCCTCTTGGGAGGCTGAGCAGGAAGGCAGAAGAGTTCCAGGCCAGATGGGGGTACAAAGAGAGACCCTGTCTCAAAAAAAAAGAAAGAAAACAGCCACCGGGTGAGGTGGCACACGCCTGTAATCCCAGCGACTTAGAAGGCAGATGCAGGAGGATCGCAAGTTGGAGACCAGAGGAAGTCTGCATAACTTAGCAAGACCCTGTCTCAAAAAGTAGAAAAAAAAAAAAGGCTGGGGGTGCAGCTCAGTGGTCCAGCACTTGCAGAGCATGCAAGTGCGAGGCCCTGGGTTCAACTCTCAGTACCACAAAAGAGAGGGAGAGGGAGAGGGAGAGGGAGAGGGAGAGAGAGAGGGAGAGGGAGAGAAAGGGAGAACACTGTCCCTGGACTGCCTGAGTGCTAATGCTAACCATGAAGCCATGAAGCCCTCTGGCCTGGGAGTGTCCACAGGAGCAGCCCCCTCACCTCGTTCCCAATCCAGCCTGGCAAGGGCCCGGGCCAGAGGTGTGGCTTGCCCTAGCCAACCAGGCCTGGGGATCATCCGAGCAGCAGAAAAGCCAGGGCAGTGCTTTCACTGCTTTGCCGCTGGAGACGGACAGGCCCGGGCCCTTTGCTGCAGAAACCCACACTTCTGCAGGGCCTCTCTCCACCCCAGCCAGCCTCCAGGGACCTGAGATCCGTGGCCCTTTCCCAGCCCACTGAGACAGGAGCAGGCTGCTGCTCCTCCAGGGTCTGAAATGGCCGCCCCACCTCCTGACCTGGAGCCCAGGAGCTGGCGGGGAAGAAAGCCGGCCACAGGGCATGGTAAAGCCAGGGGCCAGGCCGAGGCATCCACGTGGGCGGGCTGAGAGTGGGCTCCCGAAGGACGCTCAAGCTGTGGTGGGGTTTGTCTCCTCTCTCTAACCCCACGCCGGCTTGCTGAGAGAACAGAGCAGAGAAAAGAAACCAGGATAAAACCACAGCGGAGCTGCCCGGGAGCAGGCCACTGAAAGCCACCGAGGCAGGGCACACGACAAGGCAGAGGGCACAGGAGCTGGGAAGGGCCACGGTCCTCAGGGGTGTCCTGGGACCAGAGCTACCCCGATGCTCTGGGACCCACCCTAGACCCAGACTGGGAAAGGAGAGGCCGCATGGTGAGTCCCACACGCCCAGAGGGCGCCACCCTGACTCCTAGGCCACCAGGGGCCACGCCAGAACCTCAGCGCCTCCCTCCCAGCTCCCTCCAGAGACATCCCCTCCCAAATGGGCCTCAGCCACTGTCCCTCAGCCCACACCATCCCCACTGGATGGCCTCACAGAAGCCAGGAGCCAGGCTGGAGGCAGCTGGTAGGCAGTCCAACACGGGGGACCCCAACTCAACTCTGCCCTCCCTCACCTGTGAGCTTCTTCCCTGGCTGGTAATTCTATAAGGTCTTATTTTCCAGAACAAATTTTGCAGACCTCAACCTCGTCAACATTTTTGAATTTTTTTTTTTCATCCATTCTGGTCAATAACAAACGTTAGCAAGGATAGCTCTACCGACTGTCACTTTTATTTTTAGACTGATTATTTCTAGCAATAAATATCCTAGAACTTGGGCCAGGCGCAGTGGCACACACCTGTAATCCCAGCAGCTTGGGAGGCGGAGGCAGGAGGATTGCAAGTTTGAGACCAGAGGCAGTCTGCGTAATTTAGTGAGACCCTGTCTCAAAAAGTAAAAAAAAAATGGGCTATGGGTGCAGCTCAGTAGTCTAGCACTTGCAAAGCATGCAAACATGAGGCCCTGGGTTCAAACCCCAGTACTACAAAAAGAAAAAACAAAAGATCCCAGAACTTGGGCCAGGCACAGTGGCTCATGCCTGTAATCCCAGGGACTCGGGAGGCAAAGGCAGGAGGATCACAAGTTCAAGTTAGAGGCCAGAAGCAGCCTGAGTAACCTAGCAAGATCCTGTATGTATCAAGATAAAACAAAAAGAGGGCTCAGGGAGGGCATCCCAGTGGTAGAGGACTCGCCAACTATGCATGAGGCCCTGGGTTCAATCCCCAAGTACTGAAAGAAAAAAAGATGCTAGGACTTAAAGGCACGTGGCAGCTATGCCTTGGAGCAGCAGCCCTTCTGTGGTCCAAAGGAGGTGGCCAGGGCACAGGATGAGTCAAAGCTGACTTTACACCACCCCATGTGTCCAAGGTGACTTTACGCCACTCCATGTGTCCAACACACCACACCTGCTCTGTACAGCTGGAAGGGATGCAGGGGAGAGGGGAAGGGTCCCCTCCCCAACACGAGCTTCCCCAGGACCAGCACCAGAAGACTCTGAAAATTCCTCCAGCGAGAACCAACTGACCACCGGGGACGGAAGCCTCAGCAGAGTCAGCAGCCGGGCCAGCCACTGGCCACCACCAAGAGAGGAAGGACAGAAGGAAGAGGGAGGTGAGAGGACACGTGAGCAGAACGGCAGGGGGTGCCCAGGTGGACATCGCCAGCGCGGCTCTGTCCTCCAAGCCTAGGCTCACCACAGCTTACGTCAGGCACCAGTGGCACCTGTCTCCGGGGGAACTCGGGGCTGCCCAGCAGGGCACAGCCTGGTATTTCAGGCACGAAGGAAAGGTGGCCGGGAGAAGCGGGCCACCCCCATGCCCCAGTCCCCGCAGCGTCACACAAGGATAGCTGTGCTCCATCAGCCCCGGGCTGGCGCCTGGCCCACCACGGAGGACAGTGGCCCAGGCTGGGAGCACAAGCAGGAGACCCACACAGGTGGCTCATGAGCTCAAGACTCATGGGGTGACCCCAGGGTAGTCACCCCAAGTCCCAGCCAATGCGCGACGCTGAGAAATCGACAAGGTTAGCAAGTTAGTCCCAACAGAGCCACTGCGAGGCTGCTTCCTGGCTGAGGCTTCACCGGATCAATAGCAATAAAGGCGGCCCCAAAAATCAATCTAAGGCAATGCCCTTTTTAAGAAAAACCACTGTCTGCTGGCAAAATCCACTTTAAGATAACAGACAAGTATCTTGGGTTTTCAGGCAGCTCTGCTGGGCTCTACAGAGGCTACCTTGTCACCTGGGATGAACCTCTGCACAGCTGGATCCTTTTCCTTTTTCTTTTCTTTTTTTTTTTTTTTTTTTTTTTTTTTTT
>VMDO01023721.1:0-31098 GCA_007922755.1 Pedetes capensis
AGAGATAGGGTGAAAGTATACAGCCCTGACGCACACCTTTCTCAACTTTAAACCACTCAGTGTTTCCTTATTCTATTCGAACAACTGCCTCCTGGTTCATGTACAGATTTCTCATGAGCACAATTAGGTGTTCTGGTATTCCCATTTTCCAAATAGTTATCCATAATTTGTTGTGATCCACACAATCAAATGCTTTTGCGTAGTCAATAAAACATAGATAGACATCTTTTTGATATTCTCTGCTTTCAGCTAATATCCACCTGACATCAGCAATGATGTCCCTAGTTCCCCACCCTCTTCTGAATCCCACTTGATTTTCTGGTAATTCCCTGTCTATATATTGCTGCAGTCACTTCTGAATGATCTTACATAAGAATAATAAAATATTACACACTGACTATCATTTATGCTGATATAATTGGTCATATTAATATAACTAACAAAACTTTATAAGGTACTTTTATAAAGATAAACATTTAACAAAATATATCTGTTCAAGAGGTGTTTCCTCTTGAGAATAAATAATATAGAGGTTGAGTAATGTTTAACTTATAAAATATGTGTTTTCAGTCTACAACATTTTAAGGAAATTGAGAAATAATTAATATGGCAATTACTTAATGTTGTACTGGGAATGGTAGACAATGCAACCAGAGAAGATAAAGAAATTAGAGATGTGTGGATGGTTAAAAAGTGACTAAAACATTACTGCTGTCATACAATCTGATTTTGTATCCAGAAAATCAAAAAAATAATCAAAATTATAGATAAATATAATTTTCATTGTGGTAATGTGATACAAAAATTAATGTGAAATTCTATATACCTTTATATTGATATTGTTACAGATATATATCTATTTGTGTATATATCTCTTGTTATTGTTGTTGTTAAATGCCCTCAAGTCGGTATCCTACTCATAGTGATCTTACATACAACAGGCAAAACACTATTGTCAGTGCTTCTCTGCTATACATAGGATTTTCAATGGCAGATTGATGTTTGGGAGTAGGTTGCCAGGTGTTCCCAGGTGGTCTCCCACCCAATTACTAACCAGGCCCAGCCCTGCTTAGCTTCCAAGATCTGATGAGATTGGTTGCCACAGTGCTACAGCTACAGGCATATCCATCATTAGGTACCACATATTTCAGTAATAACTACACACAAGATATTATGGAGGAGAGTCCATTTGCATTGGCAAGGGACAGAATGAATACCTAGAAATAAATATCTGTGTATTGATCTAAATTTAAAAATAATTAAAATTTAAAATGTAGCCAGGCACTGTGGCACATGCTTGTAATCCCAGTGATTTGGGAGGTTGAGGTAGGAGGATCACAAATTGGAGGCCAGAGGCAGCCTGTGCAACTTAGTGAGACCTTGTCTCAAAATTAAAAAAATTAATATGGGGCTGCAAGTGTTGCTCAGTGGTAGAGCACCCTGGGTTCAATCCCCTAGTACCACAAAATAAGTAAGTAAATAACAATAAACAAAAATTAAAATCTTCCAAGCAAATAAACAAAAATGCATAAATGCAAATGCATACTATTATTTAAAACAAAACTATTACAAGGATTTCAACTTTTAGAGATTTTTGTTGATATTTTGTACATGTTGAGCTTGTATATGAAATAATTGAGAAAATGGTATGCATTCAATAAATTAATTTTGAATAACTCAAGAACAATTAGAAAAAAAGTAAGTTGGACACATACTACTCTCCAATTAAGGGAACTAATTTAAAATTAAACAAATACTTGGTTGGTTGTTGTTGGTAGGTGCTATTGAGTGTCAGGTCCCACTCAGTGACCCTATGTACAACAGAACAAAACACTCCCTTACACTGTACCTTGCCCAGCACTATGTCAGTACTTTTCTGTTGTTCATAGGATTTTCAATGGCTCATTGTTCAGAGTTTGTCTCAGGAGTGGGCTTCTAGATCCTTCTCCCATTTTTGCAGTACTGAAGATCGAACCCAGGGCCTCAGAGCATGCAGAGCAGCATCCTACCAACTGAGATAAACCCCAGCAATCAAATATTTAAATATCTGAATATATGTTTATATATTCTGAATAGCTGAATATATGTGTAATATATGTGTATATATAGTATTACTTGACAAAAGATAATTCTTCTCTGCCTTTTGTGACAGAGACCTTTCTAGCTATGATATAAAGGAAAAGACTGATAAACTTGGAAACAATACAATCTTCATAAAATAATTTAAATCAAAACATAATTGACAAAGTTAGAAAATATCTACAAATTTTAATACAGGGGATTAATTTCCTGTTTATATTTTTCCTACATATAGATGAGAACAACACTTTAAAAGTCCTGTAAAATGGGAAAAATGTGACCACAAAGTTTATAGAACAGAAAGTTATTGAAGTGCTGTAACATAGGAACCAATGTTCCATAATAACTACAAAAGTTCACTTAAAACTTTATCCAAATATTATTTTTCACTTATATTGAAAAATGTATCCAAAATTTAATACTAAAACCCTATATATTTTGGGGGGAGGTATAATATGATACATCCAATTGGAGGTCTATTTTCATCATTTAACAAAATTGTAAGTTCATGTGTTTGATCCTGAAATTCCACTTCTGGGAATTTATTTTGGTGGTGTACAGATATAATGTCTACAAAATGACAAATATTCTTTGCAATACTATTAGAAAAAACAGCCAAAGCTGAAAAATGCATATCCACATTTTATCCATCTTTTGAGAATCAGTTAAACAAAGCATAGTGCCTATATAAAATGGAATAGAATAAAACTGATAAAGAGAAAAATGAGAGTGGTGCGTGCATGTAATGCCACTGATGCAGGAGGCTGAGGCAGAGGAATCATGAGATCAAGGCCAGAGGCAGCTAGACAACTTAGTGAGACCCTATGTCCAAACAAAACCATAAAGGGATCTAGGGGTGTGACTTGGTGGTAGAGCCATTGCCTAACATGTGCAAGGCCCTGGGTTCAATGCCTATGTAATAGGGGAAAAAGGAGGCTTTTTAATTCATGACAAAGGCAGAACAAAACTAGCTTGTGTTTAATTGCTTACATGTGCATTAAAGCATTTTTGGTAGGACACACGCAAAGCGGATAATTTCTTGTAGGGAAACTCTTAGACTAGAGTTGAGACAGATTTTTCACCGCAATTTAATTTTTTTAGTTTTAATTATGTGGCTGTATTACTTATTGGAAATGAAATTGCAAAAATTTGACAAATATTTTACAGCTACTATTCCCTTTACTTCCTTTATTAGAATAGTGTCTTCCTTAAGACTTTTAGGAATGAAAGGAAATACTATAATTTTTTTGTTGTTTTATACATTGTTCTATGCTACAAGATAAATTCCTGAGTAAATTCTACTTTATTTTTACTCAGAGACTAAGAGTATAGTTTTGCATTGTGAGGCTTGGCCTGAACAACTTGTGTATAATTATTATTGTTAGTCTTTAAGATGCAAAAGCAATGTACCAGTTGACTGCACTTTTTGATTGATAAAGAGCAAAGACAAAAGTGAACAGAGATGGAATATATATAAGATGAAGCAATGGAATCAAATAACAGAAATGAGGATTGTAATAATAATCTTACAGCAACTTGAGGTATGTTGAATTTCTCACTACACATAGGATGAAGGGAACTGTAAAGTGTGAGCGGTGGTACGCCTGTGATCCAATGCTAGAGAACTTGTTCTCTTATGCGAAAACTTCTCTTTCTGGTATTATGCTGTTGTTGCAAGGTGCCCTTGGTACATAGAAATACCCATGCCTTTGCCCCAAACTCTCTATACTATGCTGTGTCCCCCAACCCTCATCTGTTTAACCAGCACTGGGCTCATTATGGACCTACATTCCAATGTGTAGGAACTACTGATGTCGAGGACAAGTACTCAGAACAATCTAAAGATCCCCATCATTGATGGCTACCCTCACAGTCAATGAATGGGTAACTTGCATTGTAAGGTGGTACATATGACAATTACCCTGAGATGATGTATACATGAATCAACACATCACATTGTACCTTATAAATATGTACAAATACTATTCACAATTGAGAAAATAAAGAAAAATTTAAGGAAAGGGAACAAGTCTCCTTTGCAGTGCAAACTCATAGTTGGTAATGATGCCCATTGGAACAATACTCAGGACATTATAACATAGCTTTCTTCCTTGTGACTTGCCCTTGGCAAAATCAAACAAACAAACAAAAAAAAGCAAAAACAAGAACCAACAAAGAAAAAACTCTTTCTCCATCCAGTGCCAGGATTCAGTTTACCAATACAGCCACAGGAGATAATTTCAACTTAAGCAGAATTCAAATCCTATGTTGCTCTAACAGAAATTCACAGGTTCTCATACACAAAAATGATAGGTATTGATATCTATTAGGAGGTGTCTTTTCAAAGTTTTATGTCCTATGTGAGCTTAAGAAAAAATGATAGCATGCCTTTTTTGTTCTAAAAAAGCCATTTAATGTTCTAAAAAGCTATTTAATTCTAAACTTCAAATAAACCTTCAAAGGTTAATCAGAATGTTCTGATTTCTCATGACCTTTTAAACATCATGAAATTATTTATTTAAAGACATTCACTGCTGGTAGGAGTACAAATTGTTATATGTACTTTAGAAGACAACTTGGCCATAGCTGGGCGCAGTGGTTCATGCCTGTAATCCCAGTGGCTTGGGAGGCGGAGGCAGGAGAATCGCAAGTTCAAGACCAGAGGGAATCTGCGTAATTTAGTGAGACCCTGCCTCAAAAAGTTAAAAAAAAAAGGCTGGGGGTGCAGCTCAGTGGTCCAGCACTTGCAAAGCATGTCAGTGCAAGGGCCTGGGTTCAAACCCCAGTAACACACACACAAAAGAAGACAACTTGGCCTAGTAATGTATGTTGTTGTTGTTGTTAGGTGCTGTCGAGTCAGTATCCGACTCATAGAGACCCTCATGTGATTTTCAATGGCAGACTGTTTTGGGATTGCATTGGGAGTGGATTGCCAGGTCCTGCTCCCATTTTTGCGGTGCTGGGAATTGAACTCGGGACCTCAGAGACTGCAGCGCAGCACTCTACCAACTGAGCTAAATTCCAGTCCCAAGTAATGTATGAGGGCCTGCATATTCAAAGAACCAGCAATTAATTCTACTCTTAGTTTCCAGCACCGTAAGGGATCTTCTAAACTTGTTTAACTGGAGATAAACAATGATATATGTAAAAGTGTTGTTGATAAGAAAGAAAAGCATAAAGGACACAGATAGAACATAAAGCATACAGATAGAACATACATACATATATCATGGTATATATGTATAATGCAATACTACGCAGCTATGAAAAAGGATGAGAGTTATATATACATATGAATGTTATTGTTAGATGCCATATAGTCAAGTCTGACTCATAGTGACCCTATGTGCAGTGGAAGGAAACACTCCCCAATTCTGTGCCAGGCATACGATGTTATTTATAAGCCCATTGTTGCAGACACTGTGTCAATCCACCTGGTGGAGGGTTTTCCTTATTCTCATGGACTTACCATTCTCCCAAACATGATGTCCTTCTCCAGGTCTTGGTCTCTCCTGACTACATGTCCATATCTGTCAGTTTGCTGCATTGCGGGGGCTTGCTTGTTGTGATGAGGCTGAAAGCTATGCTACTGGTATCTCAAATACAGGTAGGGTCACCCATGTTGGACAGGTTTCAGCTGAACTTCTTGACTTAGACAGACTAGGGAGAAGCACTTGGAAACCACTCCAGAAGCAACTAGTCATTGAAAACCCCATGAATACATATGCACAAATAAAGTAATTTTAAAACAAAATTTAAGCAAGAAATTTCTAAAATAGCATGTGCAACATGATTCTGTTTTGCAAATATCAAAAGCTAAAACAAAATTCAATGCAGTGAATATTTGAGAAGAGGAGGATGGGCTGGAAATGAGATGTGATAAAGGAAGGTTCCGGGCTGGGATTTGGCCCAGTGGGTAGAGCGCTGCGCTGCAGTCTCTGAGGTCCTGAGTTCAATTCTCAGCACCACAAAAATGGGAGAAGGGCCTGGCAATCCACTCTCAAGGCAATCCTGAAACAGTCTGCCATTGAAAACCCTATGAGGGTCGCTATGAGTCGGATGCCGACTCGATGGCACCTGACAACAACAACAAAGGGAAGGTTCCAGGGTGAGCTTAAATATTATTGCTAAGGCTAAATTTATTAATCAGGTATTGAGCAGATGGCATTTGCAATTTGTTCATGTATATATAATAGTATTTCGCTTCCATGCATTTTATAATAATAAAAGACCCAAGATAATAAACATGGGTCTGTTTGAGTTGATTATAACTTCTGTTAAAAAGTACGTTACTGCACAATGTTAGAATTATGCTACAGAAAATCCTTATTCAATGAACTTAGTTGTAATTACATTAACAAATATCATGTGGCTTCAAGTTCAGAGAGTAGTAGCTTTCTAATTGAAAAGAAAATGGTATGGAACATGTTTCATTTCTTTTTTCATACTCCTATTAAATCATACTAACCAGGGGAAGTAAAAAAAGTTTCACTTCCAGTGGATACCAAATTCCACCAAACCCAGAAGTTAGAATGAGTTATTGTGCAAGTAACTCAAAAGTTTTCACAATCATCAAAAGCATAAAGAAAATAATTCTTACTTTTGGCCTCAGAGACAATGTGAGAAATTTTTAAAAAACTGACTAATAATTGTTAGACATGGGATTTGAATTTGGTTTGACTAAGCCTGCCGGCTTCACCACTCTGCTAACATAAATATTTCATATTTTGTTATGACAGTACTATTCAATGCTCACAGTAAATAAAGATCATGCACAGGCAAACTCTTTCAGGGCCAACAATGGCCCCAAATGATGTATAATACGCAAGCATACTTTTCTTCTCAGTTTAAAATCTGGGAAGTTAATGCTCAAAGAGATGTAATGACTTACCTATTATCAAAACATGGCTTTCCTTGGAGATGCTGTCTGCTTACTGATAGATTATTGTAGTTGTTCAGTGCTGTCGAGTCGGGTCTGACTCCTAGTGACTGTATGTACAGCAGATGAAGCACTATTGGACACCATGCCAACCCTCTTCTATATGTCCTCTCATGCTCATCTTTCAACTCCAATCCTGAGGTTAATACACATTTTCCACCTCAAATTACATACTAAGCACTGAGATACTTTCTATTCCAAATCCCTTCATTGATAGATTTTAAAAATAACAGCCACCAAACTTCCCAATCATGTTACTATCACTAGTAAAACTTGACATTGGAATTCTTTTTTAAAAATTCGAAATATTACTCATATTTTTAAATGTAATTTTAATCTTTATTTCATTTTATTTTTATTGGAAGTTTTCAATGTACAACCTAATGTGTTTCATTCTGACATGCATTTCATTGTGACACTTCCATATATGTGTTTCATTGTACATTGCACAGATGACTTTCCCCTTATCCTTTTGTGTCCCTCCTCCCCCTCTCTACCACCCCACTCACACCAATGGCCTCTCTTCTGTGTGAATGTCTTTTGTGGGAATATTTTTCTGTATACCATTGCATCCCAATTATGATTTAAGACCATACTTTTTTCTATAGTTATCTATCTTTTTACATTGTCAACAGTATTACATGAGTAATCTAGCCCATTTACATTATTACTGTCCTTTGGTATTAGTATTATTATAATTATTTCCCGAACTATTAAAGTTGGGCTGTTTACGTTGAGGTCAACCTCTCTGTCATTCCTTACTCCTGCTTTTCCTTCCTCCCCATCCTTTCTTCTCCCATCATCACTTCCTTATTTTTAACACATCTCCTGGCAGGATAAGGTGCATTTTTTTTTAATGTTTAGCTTTCTATGTCTGAGTTGACCTTATTTGAATTCTGTTTCATTCCAAATTGAATGTACTGTGAAAAATTACCAAAGCATTTCTTTTCATTTTATTAAAATGTATCATTTATCACATTTTGATAACCAGATTAATTTATCAATTCTGTTAGAAAATTCTCCATTATAAGGATCAATTTAGTGTCTCAAACCATTTTTAATCTATTATTTCCAAGAAATCCAGAAATATGTGCTAATATATTTATTTCAAGTAATAAAGAATGATAATATACATTCCTGGTGGAAATCAAGGTCTTTATTTTTATCTGCATGCTCATTTCATTTTACAAAGTGAAAGTATTGAAGTAAGTTTTTGAATAATTCTTCACAAAGAAGGAAGGGATTATGAGGAAAGGAATGGGAAAAAACTGCTTTTGCAAAACTTCAGTCTCATCAGATAGATACTAATTTTTATCATCTCTACACTTAGATTGTTTTGGATATCAATTGCCCTTGTTTTATGTCATTATAAATTACATTATGTTGGAAAAGAAACATAAGTAATGATAAAATAAAATGGAGGGAAGCAATTCTGTAATAGGATTAAAGGAAGGAGGAGCTAGAGTGACCTCCATAAATGAAATGATTTCCCCTCCCTACTAGTAAAATCAGCAAATGACGGTCATAGAAAGAGAACATGATAGGCAAGGAGGAAACATTGCAAGGTTTCATATTTTCCCCAAATTGAGAAGGAGATAACATCCTGAGGAAGATCAGAAACATGTGTTGACTTTACCTTAATTCATAAATTTTTTTTTGGTGTTAATCCCATAAAAATGTACACTGCTTTGTTGGTGTCAGTCAGCACAAGCAAATGAAGGTTTAGTCAGTTACAAGCTCAGAAAAAACACAATATTATACTGTGTATTCTAGAGAATGAATGTTTACCTATAGGTTAGTGAATTTGGAAGACTAAGGCACTCCTGGAAGTTTAGTATGTCTACCATTCGACAGATTTCATATTGACTGTAATATTATATTTGATATTGATTAAACTAAGCATAACTTCCAGTCAGAATACTGATTACATGTTTCAGATAGTCTCAATAGTTCTGATAATGAGAATACAGCATATGGAAATATTCCATGCTAACAGTTACTTGAGAAAGAATTCAACAAATTATTATATAGATACAAAGTGAAAACACATAAAATTAATATTTGAATGTTCTCTCCTTCATGAGCTTCATGAAATGAAATTAATGAGGTTTAAATAGCCTATATATGAGTTCATTGTAACTATCCTTAATTTTTATTCTCTATAAATTTTTAATATTAGTATTTTAGTTTAGTTTTTTTACTGGAAAATTTTAATGTACAACTTAATGTGTTTCATTCTGATATGCATTTCATTGTGAGATTTCCATATATGTGTTTCATTGTACATTGCAAAGATAACTTCCCCCTTGCCCTTGGGTGACCCTCCTCCCCTCTCTTCCACCCCCCATCAATGACCTGTGTTCTACTTGCATCTCTTTTTCTGGGAATATTGTTCTATATAACCTTGCATCTCAATTATGATTTAAGTCCAAACTTTTTTCTGCAGTAATCTGTCTTTTTACATTGTCAGCAGTATTACATAAACAATCCAGTCCATTTGCATTATTTCCATCTTCTGGTATTGTTGGCATTATTATAATTATTTCCAAATTGTAGAAGTTAGGCTGTTTACTTTGAAGTTTCCCTCTCTCTCAATCTTCACTCTTCCTTGTCCCTCCTCCCCCTCTTGTCTTCTCCAATCATAGTTTCATAGTTTCATAGTTTTGCTAGATCCTTCCCTCCTTCTTTGTGCTCCTTGTGTTGTCTCTTCTTTAGTTAGTTTACATTAGCTTTTTATTATGTTCCAATTTATGTATAGAAATTTTTCCTTCTTTTAAATTTGATTCAGCTTCCACATGTGACTAAGAATATGTGGTATTTCTGTTTTGGGGCTTGTGTTTGTTCACTTAAGATAATTTTCTCCAATTCCATCCATTTTGCTGCAAATGATATTACATTTTTTTGATTGCTGAGTAGTATTCCATTGTATATATGTACCATAATTTTGTATCCATTCTTCGGTTGATGGACATTTTGGTTGATTCCATATCCTTGCTATTATGAAGAGTGCTGCATTGAACATGGAGATGCAGGTGTCTCTATGGTATGATGACTCATCTCCCTTTGTGTATATTCCAAATAGTGTTGTAGCTGGGTCATATGGTAGATCTATTTTTAGTTTTCTAAGGTATCTCCATATTGATTTCCAAAGTGGTTGAACCAATTTATAGCTCCATCAGCAGTACAAGAAGGTTCCCTTTTCTCCACAGCCTCATCAGCATTTGTTGTTATATTTTTTATAGATATTGGTGGTTCTTACTGGAGTAAAATGGAATCTCAGCAGTGTTTTCATTCACATTTCCCTAAGGCTAGGGATATTGAGCATTTTTCCATGTGTTTCATGGCATTATGAGCCTCTTCACTTGAGAACTGTCTGTTCAGTTCCTTTTCCCATTTGTGTATTGTGTTATTTGTTTTCTTGGGTATTGCTTTCTTGAGTTCTCTATAAATTCTGGAAATTAGTCCTCTGTCCAATGTATGGAATGCAAAAATTTTTTTCCCAATCAGTGGGTATTTCCTTGACTCTGTTGATTGTTTCCTTTGCTGTACAGAAGCTTTTTAATTTCATGTAATCCTAGTTATCTATTCTTGTTGCAATTTCTTGAGCAATTGGAGTCCTATTAAGGAAACATTTTCCTATCCCTATATGTTGGAGCATATTGCCTATCCTTTCTTCTATTGATTTTAAGGTTTCTGGTTTTATGTTGAGGTCTTTCATCCATTTCAAGTTAACTCTCATGCATATTGGCGATGCAAGTCAGTTTTCAATTTTCTGCAAGCAGATATCCATATTTCATAGCACAATTTATTGAAAAGGCTATTCTTTTTCCAATTTACTTGCTTTGCTCCTTTGTCAAAAATCTTGTGGCTATAGATGTGTTCATGTATCTCAGGATCTTCTATTCTGTTCTACTGGTCTTCAGGTCTACTTTTGTACCAGTACCAAAAGTGTTCTTGCTACCACAGCTCTGTTGTTGTTGTTGTTATTAGGTGCCATCAAGTCATTGTCCAACTCATAGCGACCCTCACAGGGTTTTCAATGGCTGACTGTTTCGGGATTGCCTTGGGAGTGGATTGCCAGCTCCTTCTCCCATTTTTGTGGTACTGCGAATTGAACTCGAGACCTCAGAGACTGCAGCGCAGCACTCTACCAACTGAGCTAAATCCCAGCCCCCCACAGCTCTGTAGTATACATTAAAGTCAGGGATTATGAGCTGGTTCTTTGAAAAGATTAATAAAATAGACACTTCCCTGGCCAATCTCATCAAAAAGAAAAAGGGAAAAGCCAACATAGTAAAAATTAGAAATAAAAAAGGGACAATAACCACTGAATACAATGAAATATAGAAAATTATCAGGGAATGCTTTGAGAAATTATAGTCCCCAAAATACAAAAATTCAGAAGAAATAGATAAATTTATTAACACATATAATTTATCAAAACTAACCCCAGATGACATAAGTGAGCTAAATAAGCCCATTACATATGCTGAAATAAAAAGGTAATAAAAATTTCTGAACAAAGAAGAGCCCAGAACCTGATGGGTTCACAGCAGAATTTTACCAAATTTTCCAAGAAGATATAATACCTGTCTTCCTCAAATTATTTCAAAAAGTAGAAAAAGAAGGAATACTCCCAAACTCATTCTACAAAGCTACCATCACTCTCATGCCTAAACCAGGAAAGGATACAGCTAAGATAGAGAATTATAGACCTATTTCCCTTATGAACATAGATGCAAAAATCCTTAACAAAATCATGGCAAACCGAATGTATTAAAAAGATTGTTCATCATGACCAAGTGGAATTTATTCCACAGATGCAAATCTGGTTCAACATAGGAAAATCAATTAATGAAATTCAACATATCAAGAGACTTGCAAATAAAAACCACATGATCATCTCAATTGATGCTGAAAAGGTCTTTGACAAAGTGCAACACCTTTTCATGATAAAAACCATGGAGAAGATAGGCATAACAGGAAAATACCTTAACATCATAAAGGCCATCTATGACAGATGTACAGCCAACATTATATTAAGTGGAGGGAAATTGAAACTATTTCCTCTAAGATCTGGAACAAGACAAGGATGTCCACTCTCTCCTATTCTGTTTAACATTGTGATTGAAGTCCTTGCCAGGACAATCAGACTAAAGAAAGAAAACAAAGGACACAGATTTACAATGAAGAGGTCAAACTATCTTTATTTGTGGATGACATGATATTTTACGTAAAGGACCCCAAAACCTAATCTAGAAAACTCTTACACCTAAACTCCTTTAGCAAAGTGGAAGGATATAAAATTAACACTCAAAAATCAGTAGTAGCCTTCCTTTACACCAACTGTAACCAGGAAGAGAAGGAAATTACAGATACAATACCTTTCATGATAGCCCACCAGAAAATTACATACCCAGGAATCAGTCTAACCACAGACCCTCAGAACTCTACAAGGAAAATTTCAAAACATTAAAGAAAGAAATTGCAGAGGATACTCCCTGCTCCTGGATTGGGAGAATCAATATAGTAAAAATGGCTGTCCTACCAAAAGGAATCTA
Source organism: Pedetes capensis (assembly GCA_007922755.1). Classification (NCBI taxonomy): domain Eukaryota; kingdom Metazoa; phylum Chordata; class Mammalia; order Rodentia; family Pedetidae; genus Pedetes; species Pedetes capensis. Next base: position 12,580 of record VMDO01023721.1, read on the forward strand.
TAGATTTAATGCAATCCCCATTAAAATCCCAATGACAGACTTTGCTGAAATAGAAAAAAATGATCCAAAAATTCATATAGAAACACAAATGACCATGTATAGCCAAACCACTCTTAAGGTGCAAAATGAGTACAGGTGGAATGGCATTCCTGTGTTCTTTAGAGCAACACAACTTAGTGCTTAAGGGTGTGGTCACAGAAGTGTGAGAAACCTTGCCTTTAGAAACAAAAATGATGTCCACACTTACACAAACAGCACTGTAACTCACGGGGTGAAGATATGCTAAGGGGAGCACATGTGCACAACAGGTTTCTTCAATGCTATGTCTGCAACACAGAGACCTGGTTTCATCCTTGTGTTCCTGAATGGGTTTGCCTAGAAGAGAACTTTCTGTCTGCTAATACTGCCTACTTCATCCTGCAATTGCAAAGGCAAACAATTTTTACTCCACCAGAATATATACTCTTTCATCCAAAAGCTTAACTGGAAATAAGTATCTGCAAAAATTAAAGGTAAAATGGCAATGAAATTTACAATACTGATATATGTTGAAGACATGTAGTATAGAAACCTTAATACATTGCAATTTTTCTGATAATTTTTATCTTGTTTATGAAACCTGAAGGCTATGAAAATTATAAGAAAGAATAAATAATAGCTTCTAAATCAGAACGTGAGATGTGTAGCCTTATCTTCTTCATATCAACCAAGATTTTTAATATATCTGAGTCTGAGTATCATAAAACAACATCTGATTTAACAACTTAGGTTTGTTATAAATTTGAATGAGAACAAATTCGGTGAAAGAATTTGGTAAGCAATAAAGATTGCAATGGAATATAGCTTCACAGGTTTTGTAACAATATAAATTGGAATCTATTGTGAAATAAAACCCTATTTTTGTCCACATATTTAATTTGTATTGTTGTACAACCTAAAATCATGACTACACATGGTTGAGTGATACAATTGTTATTATTGCAGACCTCAGCAGGAGGATGCTGCATATTAGGAATTTATTTTTCTTTCCAATTAAAAAATGATTTATGATGTGTATGTTCTTTTATTTGCTTTGTAGTAAAAAATTCAAGCCCAACTGTTTATTAAAAGAATTAATTGCTTTTGTGGTCTTTCATCTCCCATTCTACTACCAAGTAACAATTCTTAGGTTTCATTATTACACTTATGATCTTTCTTTAGCAATTGGAAAGGTTCCTAAAAACTACCAGAGAAATGGGAAATAAGAATATTTTAAACATCTGTATTTTTGGTGAGTGACATTTTGAGACTTATATTTCTTACAGATACTAAATAACTCAATGCAAAAATTGTGAATTCATTTTCTTTCAAATTTCTGGGAAATTTTTAGACTATGAATCATGCAGAAAATCAAAAAAATCTCAAAATTTTACCTTACATGTTCATTATTTCTCACTTTGTCCTTTGAATATTCAAAGAACTGTAAAACACCTGAAACAGACAGGGACCCAAGTCCTTGATTTTGAAGGGTTTTGTTTTCTGTTTTGTCATTTCCTGACAGTGAAGGTTGAATAATGTAGAACAGATATAAAACAAACTCACAGTAGCAACTCAGATTATTTCCTTGTAAAACTATCTGTGTATCTACCTGCCTACTCTCCTACATCTATATATCTATATCTATATCCTCTATATCTATTTAAATTGAAAAGAAAAAAAAGTCAAGTTGTAAAAATAGCAATTTTACTTGAGAGTAGGTGATATTAAGGGATTTATTACAATCATAAGAAAGCTGTTTATACAGGCTGGGGTTCCTAATGAAGAGGCAAGAACAACAACTTATAGTATGGTAGTAATAAAAGTAGAATTTGCCAGTAGGAATCGTGTCTGTATCTCTATTGTTTCTATTTCTCCATCTTCCACTTCTGACTTTGTTTTTTGAGACTAAAGCTAATATTCATAGATATGGGCACATACTACAAGGAAAAATACTTTTAAAATAAGTTTAATTTGGCTAAGAAATAGATAAAATGACTATGGACCATGTACTAATCAAGATGATGAATACAAGTGATACACTGAATACTTATAATCAAAGCTGCTGATCAATTCCTCCCTCATAACCCTGACAGAATCAGTCATAAAGGACCAGAATTTCTCCTTTCTGAATATTTCCAAATCAGTTTTTCTCAATCTTTGAGACTTTAATGTCAAGCAATTCCTTCCCCATGTGTTACCTTAATGCTCTCCTTGTCTTCCAGTTTCATCCCCTCCAAATCCATTATCCACACTATAGAAAATGGGATCATGTGAGATCTCCGTAACATTTCAGAAAAGAAGCTGTAACAAGTGTCCTTTGGTGACGACAAAAGCCAACAATCCACGTTGTGCTTGCATGATATTCTTGTTCATAAATTCAGCTCTTTAGATATGCTTGATTCTTGCTAGTTTTTTCTTAGATATATTTTGTAGAATTTCCTTGTTTCTCTGAGAAAATCAATAGCTTTCTGACAAACTTGATGTTGGTTATAAGTTAATTAGGGTCAGTTGACAGTATTTACATGAGAAAACTGATTAGTACAGATAATGATATCTAGATGTGGGGAAGTTCAGCAAGTTTGTTATTTGGCACATATGGGTTAAATGGAACATAACATTTATAATCAGAATTTTAGATTAAAAGGCATTTGTACTGCAGAGCAGAAAACCAAATAATCATGTATATTTTTCTAGAAATAATTACCCAATAATAATAACATTGCTAATTCCATAGAAAAGTATGAAAGCAGAAAGAATGTCAGAGTGGAATAGTCACTAAGGTTGAATTTGGACAGCTCGAAAAAAGAAATAGCCAGTTCAGAAAACCAAGAATCTTTAGCACTAAATAAATGTTTCATAGACTTTCTATTTCTATTCAAAGTTCATCTCCCATGCTCTGATGTTGCAACTGAAAACCTAATGTGAAATTTCACTCTTTTGGTTACTGAATGAAAATATTAATTTTTCTATATTGCTTGGGCTTTTTCATAAAATTCATGACAGATATTTTGCTTTTTATCACAAGAATTGCATGAACTATGGAGATTTTTGTACATATCCAAATCTCTTAAATCTTACTGGAAGCCCTTTCTAACTAAAGTGTCTCATTGCTCTTGCTGAGGAGACTGACTTTTTCTTTATTAATTAAATAAATTGAAATATCCCCAGTAAGGGAATTACAGAGAAGATAAAGAAAATCCTTTGTTTGGCCTCAAACTTGTTCCTGTTTGTCTATGGAATTATATCTAAAATAAAACCCACACATGATGAGAGTATAGGAGCAATTATACAACACAGAAGAAGTAGTAAAAGAAAACCCAGAAGATTTTTAAGTTTATGCTTGTAAGATATACTAAGATATGTGTGGGAAATGGTTCTGATGATACTTGACTAATAAGAGAAGAACAAAACTTTTCATCTGGGTGAATTTATTAATGTAGATATACTTATCAAAATTTCTGCATTAATTTGTTTATATAGCTGTAGCAGTAGCGCATTGTTCAAATTTTTGTGTATATGTTTATCTAAAATTGTACCCACACAAAAAAAATTCAGATATAAAACTTTCTTTGATTTTATGTAGACAAAGGAGCACAATAATTTGGGAAAATAAAAGTGGTAAGTTTTTATTGTTAGGTGCCCTCTAGTCGAGTTTGAGTCATAATGACCCTCATAGGGTTTTCAATGGCTGATTGTTTCAAGATTGCTTTGGAAGTTGGTTACTATGCCCTTTTCCCACTTTTGTGGTGCTGAGAATAGAACCTGGGTCCTGAGAGAGTGCAGAGTAGCACTCATAGTAGACTTTACATAAATAACTAGTTTACTATCTTCATCTATTCTAGAGGTGTCCATAAATAATTTCTCTACCAAAATGTGGAAAAATTATTGATATGGGAGGGGTCACCAAGACCATCCCCAGATTCAGTAATTCTCTACAAGGACTCACAGGATTCAAACATGGAGTCATGCATATAGCTATGATGTATTACTGAAAAAAGATACAAAGCAAAACCAGCAAAGGGAAAATGTGAATGGAGAAAAGTCCAGAGGAAATCAAATCACAGGGCACAGCACATTTCATTCCACTAGCAATGGGTTATGATAACACATTTGTGAAATGTTATCTATCAAAGATGTTCTTTAGATACTTTCACTTTCTTACAAAGATGTTCCTTAGGGACATTCCTCAGTTTTCACTGGAGGCCGGTCACTGCCAAAATCCCAGACTCCCAGAAGAAAAGAAGGTGTTCAGCATAAACTATATTGTCTGTACAAACCATGTAGGCACAGTGAGCAGTTTTCATCCATTTTAGGAATAGTATGAATCCTCCTAAGAATCCAGGTCCTCAAAATCTTTGCTAAATTAACTCTTTTCTTCAAGAAAAAACAAACATACCAAAAAAAAAAAAAAGAGAAAAAAGAACAACCAAAAAAGTAAATAAAAACTAAACTTTTTTTTAGTATTGGTAAAAGAAGAGTAGAATCTTTGGAAAAATGCTTAAATGCTTATGATCTGTATAGATCTCCCTTCTGAGAATCTACAGTGGCAAAAGATGCCTGATTTCAAATGTGGATGAGAGCATTACAGGGTGCCAGATACCAAGTAGAGGCACTTAGTTTCTACTTGTTCAGAGGCAAATTGATCTGGTCAACCTCAATAAACAAAAGATAAACATGGAAAATGAAATAGTCTAGCTCCAAAGGATCTTTTTTGGTGGAAATTGTTCATGATGACCCCAGGAATAAGTTAAATGAACAGTCAAAAATGGCACTACTTGGAATGCATAACCAAAACAAATAGACAAATAGACAAGCAAACAAAAAATGTTCCAGTGAAGCCAGGGGCAGTGGCACACACCTTTAACCCCAGTGACTCAGGAGGCAGAGGCAGGAGTATTGCAAGTTGGAGGCCCAAGACAGCCTCTGTAATGTAGCAAGGACTTGTGTCAAAATACAAAGTAAAAAATGGGCTAGGGGTATGGCTTAGTGTTTGAGTGTTTGCAAAAAGCATGTGTAAGGCCCTAGTTCAACTCCCTAGTAACGCACATAAAAAACAAAAAAGTCAAGTGAATCTGGCTATTTAATCTAACAATCAAAATAGCGAGATACAAACCTTTATTTGGTTTTCACTTCAAGAAACCATACACTTATGAATGAAGGGAGACTGGATTTACCTGAGGAAAACATACAGACTTTCTATGACACTTCCTCTTCACTACCATGAAGTAACCTGTACCTGTTTACCTGAGTAGCAGTGTGAAGCATAAAGAAAAACACTGGTATTACTGGAGAGAATATTGGATACTCACTGTGGTAGACTGCAATTTCATTGCAACCCATTCCCAGTTGTGACTTCATTCATGCATGCTTTAAATCTCACATTAAAATCTATATTCCAATGAGGCTTGGTATTTTTTTTAACATGTATTCTGACTGATACATGTGTTCTTAGATATTCATCACTCTCTTGGTACAACGTTGTCACTGAGGTCCACCAGGAAATATGGAAGAGGTTTATGATGGGTAAGGAAAAAGCATTTCTTAGTTAAGAACATATCCACAACTGCCTTCTTACCTTGGAGAAAACTATTCATTATAAGAAAGACCAAAATGGAAGCCCATAAGAATACTCCTCTAGACCTATACCTAATCAGAAACAACACTATATTTCTCTGGGACTCATACATCTTAGAACTGGAAAAATTCAGAATGGGTAATTCCTACTGCATTCTCATTTAACTCTTCAGTTTGGATGAAATAGAAGGTGAATTTGCCCAAAGAATTATAAGAGCTTTGTCATGAACTTAATTAGGTGGTTTTCCAACAGCAGCTCCTATCCCAAATGTGTTTTTCTTACTGAAGCAAATCAATACCGCCCTTGGCATCCAGTGTGCTCTTATTGATCCAGAGATAACTCCCTGCCCCCCAAAGCCAATAGGTAGCAAACATAAAGTATTCTGCTTTCCTCTGACAGGAACAGCAGCTCAGCAAGCCACTTTCAACCTTAAGCCACCATATAGTTTTAAAAAGTTCTGAAAAGCAGAAAGTATAAGGTAGAAGATATCTCTACCAAAGAGGTTGGTGATAAAAATTTACATTCAGGAATGTGTAACAAAGTCCATGAAAATTCAAAAGTTTTCCCTCTCACTAAATTTTCTATAAACCCAATGATTTTGTGAGAAGCATATTGAGTTAAATTCTTCAAAGTGACCATTAAATGCAACCTAATACCAATTTCATTAATAATGAGTTAAAACATCTAGTGAGTGTAATAAAAATTTAGTTGCAATTCAAATTATATGCAAGTATACTATACCAACATATTTACTTGTTATTGAATGTCTTTCACATTTATGTCCCTTGCTTAACTTTTAGGTTTCACTTCGAACAGTTTGATATTCAGCCATAGGACCAGCAGATCTGATCCATTGATGTTTGGAATTCCTATAATAGAAGAAATTGTTTTATTTAAACTGTTTGTTGTTGCCGGGGCATGGTGGTGCACACCTGTAATCCCAGTGCCTCGGGAGGCAGAGTCAGGAGTATCTCAAGTTCTAGACCAGAGGCAGTCTGTGAAACTTAGTGAGATCCTGTCTCAAAAACTAAAAAAATGGGCTGGGGGTGTGTAGGGAAAAATTGGGAGGAAATTGACAAAAAACCCCAAACTGGCTTTTGGTTGTCTGATTTGTAAATTAGAAATCTAGGGAAAATGAAAGTAACTTGGTGCACGTTTGTACAAAACCCTTCCTGATTGGACAATTGGACTGAAAGCTGATTGGTTCAGGCCATTCCGTGGGTGAGCTATATAAGGAGCTGTGCTGCTGTAGCTCAATCCTTCTCGCCTTTTCGCCCTTTTTGCTCTTTTTACTCGGACCACTGGACCACCAGACCACCGGACCACTGGACCACCGATGAGGAAAAAGCTCTCCCACTCCTCTCCCCTGGACCTTTGGTGAGGAAAGAACACTCTCTGGTTGCAAACATCAACAAGGAAAGAACCTGCTCTCTGTCTGATCACCAACAAAGCAACAGCTCTCTCCTCGTGACCACTGAGATCACCAACATAGGTGTTTACCCCTGGAAGGCAAAAGCGCCTGAGGCTTTTCCTTTCTCCCATCTCCTCCGGGGTCCTGAGGGCTGCAGGAGTCCGAGCCCCTTGCCTGAGGGTCCCGAGTGAATTGTGTTTAGTGTCTTGCCACCCGGAACCTCCAGGCCAGACTGGAAGGTGTAGGCCCCACAGGGGTGCAGCTCAGTGGTCCAGCACTTGCAGATCATGCAAGCACAAGGCCCTGGGTCCAACCCCCAGTACTGCAAAAAAAAAAAATGGTATTGTTGTTATATGCCTTAGAGTCAGGTCTGACCCAACAACCCTAAGCACCACAGATGAAACACTCCCCAACACTTTGCCATTCCCAGTACTATATCAGCGATTCTCTGCTATTCATAGGGTTTTCAATGGCTAATTGTTTTTTGGGAGTGAGTTGCTAGGTCCTTCCCCCAAGCCTACAGCCCCTGGTATTCCCACGTGGTCTCCCATACAATTATTAATGAAGCCCGAGGCTAGACGCTTGCTTAGCTTCTTAGATTAGATGGGTTCAAATGCCAGCTTGGTATGGCTGCAGGCAATTGAACTATGGAAGAATATAAAAGGAGATACAGTTAAAGGTCCTGATTTTTTTCTTTCTTTTATTTAAGTCATTCTGCCTTTAATAAGCAGGAATCCTTTTAGGAAAGTCCATTTATTTGCCTCTCTTGGTTATTTTAAAGTTTGAACATCTGATGTTGAGAAAACAGGTAAATATGCTTCCTATCTAAGCTCTGTCTATCCACTTGACAATATACATCCACAGACTTAGAGGCAATTGTACCCTGAAGCACTCTGTCTTCAAGTGAATATACTTGGGATGAGAACATACCCAAGAATGTTCTGAAAGCACAAATTAGTTCCCTATAAAGGTTCTCAAAACCCTAATACTTTGATTTCACTTGTATTCTGTCCTTAACTCATTGTTAAGTATTCATGTGAACTATTTTATGAATAATTAAATGAAGTGGAAAATAGGAGCCTGATTTATTGCAAATCCTCTTTACTTAACTGATTGTGACAGCCAAAAGTTCGTTGCTGTGCCATTAGAATCCCATTCAGAAGCACCCTAGGCACCTACAATAAAGCCCTGTTATTGTAAGAAACATTTTAATGAGGAAATATCTGCCTGGTAGATGAGATGGTTCCAGACAAGGATCTTTAGGGATTCACAAGCAATGGGCATTACTTTGATCAGAAGATCAGAGATTTGAGAAAAACAGAAGTGAAATATTATTAACAAAGATGTCTTAGGAAGAAGTATATAGAAAGACCTCTAGAACAGGGGCCTCAGACCAGGGACCGGTAGCTGTCCATAGCCTGTTAGGAACTGGGCTGCACAACAGGAGGTGAGGGGCAAGTGAGCAAGCCAGTGAAGCATCATCTGTATTTACAGCCCCTCCCCCATTGACTCACATCCTAAAACACCACTCCTCATCTGTGGACAAATTTCTTCCATGAAACCATTTTCTGTGCCAAAACATTTGGAGACCACTGCTCTAGAAGGTGGAAAAAACAAGGAAACAGGCACTCTCTAGAACCTCCAGAAATGTAGTCTTGCCTACATTTTAATTTTATCTGGAAAAGACACATTTCAGATATATAGACTGCAGAACTATGAAATAATACATCTGTATTCTTTTGTGTGTGTGTGTGTGATGGTAGGGATTGAACTCAGGCCCTTGTGTCTTATAGGCAGGCGCCGTATGCCTGAGCTGTACCTCCAGTCCATATTTGTATTCTATTAAGCCATCATATTAGTAATCAGTTGTTATAGTAGTAATAGGAAATTGATGCAAATGACCAAGTCAAAAAATTTAAAACTAGCATTGATTGAGGTAAAGGAAACACAGAAGCTAGGAAGAAAGAGATGTTTAAAATATGAATTACAACCATGGGACCAGCTATAGAAATGAGGATTATACCCTCTAACTAGCTTTCTTTCCTTAAGTCACACCTATGCTTGTTTGCACATTTCTTAATTTAACTGATTTCATCTTTGGTTTCCCATTGTTATGCTTATCTTTTAAGTAGAGGCTATTTGGGGCAGTGACTTTTTAAAAATCTATATAGACATAAAGCAGGGATTTAGCTCAGTTAGTAAAGTGCTGTAGTATGCTATTTGAGGCCCTGGGTTGATCCACAGCCCCGAAAAAACAGGAGAAGGATATTGCAACCCACTCCCAAATAATCCTGAAAGAATCAGCCATTGAAAACCCTATGAGGGTCACTATGAGTTGGGCCCAACTCCATGGTACCTAACAACAGCATATGGATATAAGATATGGAAGTAGAATAGTGACTAAAGAGAAGAGGACTCTCATATGGAGATCTTATCTTGGAACTGATATATGTGATAATTGATGGCATGTTGAGTGAACTCTTTTGACTGTAGGTGAATCTATTTTCAGTAATTTTAGGAATGGTTGTGTTATGAACAGAACAATTTTTTGAATCAATATAGCCACACACTTACACCCATTTATTAGTACATAGGACAAGGACATGTAAACTAAACTTGATCAATCTGATCCTCTCCTTTGGAATTTTGGATTTAAAGTGAATGACACAAAGGAGCAGGGAATATTTAGGGCTCACTCATTGTGGAGACAATACTATGCCCAGAATAGTGCCCAGTCTCCTGTGGCAGTACTATCTTCACCATATTGTTTGTGTCTGTGATATTCCCTGTGTTTCTGACATCATACCTCCCCTTGGGTTTTATACATACTGTCAATTATCTCCAATCTTTTCATGGACGCTGTGAATTATCTGAGATCCTTTAAGTAAAATGTGTTCTGCTTAAATTATGCAGAGATTACCTTACATGACAGAAACAAGTTTACTTTAAAGAATATAATATTCTTTAAAAACAACTATTATAAGGTAGTGTTTTGCACTGGATCAGTGATATTTCCTAAAAAATTTACCATGGCTTGAGTGAAATGTATCATAGTATATCTCATATTCCTCTATGCATTTTGAACCAGTAGCATGGCAAGATCAAATTTCTAGATTCTTAAGGGTAGAATAGGAACTTCTCCAGATAATAGACAGTTAATAGACAGAAATTACCACACTATTTACAGAAAAATGGCTTATTCATTCATTCTTCTTTATTTTGAACATTTATACATCAGTTACATTTATTTGCCTGATCAGCAAACACAGATCAACTCTGTAGCTGCTAAAAGCAATCAGTTTCTACAAAGGTAAGAATGAAAACCAGACTTAAGCTGAGTAAGTTCAAGAAGATAATGCCATCTTTGAAGGATTTTAGACAGGCAGTATTGATCTAACTTAACCATTTGAGTCCAACTTTCAGAATAAAAAGAATAAAATTATGTGTATTTTTTTTCTTTCTAAGGCCACTATGGCCTAAATTAGTGCAAAACCCTATGTATTTCTAAGTCAGCAGTTTTCAAACTTTCAGTCTCAGTACACTATTACATTCCTTAATTCTTGAGGACTACAAGAGCTTTTCTGTTCTTGCTGTTTGTTGATTTTTCAGTATTCGGGGTTGTACACAGAGCCTTGTATGTGTCAGCTGCACTCCCAGGCCATTTTTATTTATTATTTTGAGACACAGTCTTGCTAAATTGATCAGGCTGCCTCTGGCTTTGAAATAGCCTCAGCACTGGGCTTTCTAGTCACTCAGATTATGGGCATATGCTACCACACTCAGTAAGACTGTTTATATGAGTTACATTTACTAATATTGAACAATGTTAGATGTTAAAATTTCTAAAATGTTAAAATATAAATTTGATATATAATTTATAATGTAAAGAAATACGTATACACATATATACTATTTGTTTGTAGAGTGATGGTATCACATATGTAAGCTCTGGAAACCTACTGAATACATATGAGAGAAAAAGAACTAAAATATCAAAAATTATGTTGGCATTATTATGAAAATTGTTTAACCTAATGAACTATCATGAGTGTCTAACACATCAAACCTGTTCTTAAAGTGGTCTCTGAACTCAGGTGGGATATACTCAAGGTCATACCTTGGTTCTCATACACTTGTTCTAATTTTCTTAAGTTTTAGTTTGAATCTGCCAATAGAAATGTTTCACCAAGCAGATGCAGCACTGGAGATGCTAACTTGTTTATGCCAAGAGATTTGGAAAACAGCTAACTGCCCAACTGACTAAAAGAGATCCAAATTTGTGCCTATTCCTGAGAGAAGGGATCCAATTGAATGTGGAAATTATCAGACAACATCATTAATATCATATACAAGCAAAATTTCCCTAAAGATCATTCAAAAGCAAATGCAACAGTATATATAGACAGGGGGTAGACAGAAAAGCAAGCTGGATTCAGAAGAGGGCAGGGATCCAAGGACATCATTGCTGATATCAGATGGCTGTTAGGCAAAAGCAGAGAATACCAAAAAAAAAAGTTTTTCTGTGTTTTATTGACTACAAATACACATTGAATTGTATGGATCACAAAATACCAGAGCGGTTAATTGTATTCATGAGGAATCTGTACATGGACCAGAGGTAGTCATTCGAACAGAATAAGGAAACACTGACTGGCTTAAAGTCAAGAAAGGTACATATCAGGGATGTATCCTTTCACTCTACCTCTTTAATCTCTATGCTCAGAAAATAATCCAAGAAGCTGGACTTTATGAAAAAGAATGTGGCATCCTGATTGAAGGAAGACTCTTTAACAACCTGCATTATGTAGATTTCACAATTCTTGTTTCTCAAAGTGAAGAGTATTTGAAACAGTTGCTGATGAAAATCAAAGAACACAGCCTTCAGTATGGGTTAATCCTCAACATCAACAAAACAAAAATCCTCAAAGTGGATTCAGTACGCAAATTCATGATGAAGGAAAAAGATTGAGGTTGTCTGAGATTTTACTTTACTTGGTTCTACAGTCAACATCCGTGGAAACAGCAGTCAAGAAATCAAAAGATACTTTGCATTGGGAAAAGCTTTTGTAAAAGACCTCTTTAAAGTGTTGAAAAGTAAAGATGTCATATTGAAGACGAAGGTGAGCCTGACTCTTATCACGGTATTTTCAGTTGCATCATATGATTGTGAAAGCTGGATATTTAATAAAGGAGACAGAAGAAGAATTGATGCTTTTTAATTATGGTGCAGGGGAGGAATACTGAATATACCATGGACTGCAAAAACAACCAACAGAAGTGCAACCTGAGTCCTCCTTGGAAACAAGAAAAGCTAGACTGTGTCTTATGGATTTTGGACATGTTTTCAGGAGGAGCCAATCCCTGGAGAAGGACATCATGTTTTGTGAGTGGCAGGCAAATGAAAAAAAAAAAAAAAGGAAGAGCCTCAACTAGATGGATTGACACAGTCACTCCAACAATGGACTTAAACATAAAAAAGATCATGTACCTGGCACTGAATCAGGGAGTGTTTCATTTTGTTGTACATAGGGCTGCTATGAGGCAGACATGACTCCAGAACACCTAACAACAACAATAGAAAAATTAGTGTAATAGAGAATACAGACAAGGGAACACATAATTCTTACTGGGAAAATGTTCTTACAATAAGCATTATTTGGAATGATCCTTGAAGAACTGAAAGCTATTAGGTAGGAAAAAATGAAAAAGAAACACTTCCCAGTAGAGGAAACAGAGTAAACAGAATTACAAAATAAAAAACACACTGAGAATATTGTGAGAGCTTGGAATCTACTTGAGCATGAACAGAGAATACACAAAAAGAAGAATGGCAGATACATTCACAAAAGCAACGGGGGACATGTTATAACATATCTTTAAATATTTTGACAGAGTAATTTTTCCCTAAAAGTGATTAATAATCATTATCTGAAGAAAAATATGAACTTTGGGATTCCTAGAGAAGTGATTGCTGGGTTTAGTTTCCTCTCTTAAGGAATAAAAAGATTAGTCTGGCTACGACCACATCAGCTGTACTATAACACTAATAAATCATCAGCCTTGAGATTAAAATCATCTGATATAAAAGGATACTATTATTTTTATAGAATGTAAGTAGCTTCTTAAATGTATACTTAATGGTTTCCAGAAGTATTCTTTATAGTTGTTACCATGTAACCTAATTTGACTAATTTATTTGTTTTTAAGTAATACTCCTACAGATTACTCAATTTTATCTTTCCTTCAACTAAGAAGTTTCCCCAGACCTTTGAAATCATAAATAATTTTTCTAATGTACTAAAGATGGGTAGCCTGCAGTTGTACCACAGTGGTATTTGAACGTATCAGATCTCAAAAGCTAAGCAGGATCTGGCAGGTTTAGTACTTGGATGGGAGACTGCCTGGGAACACCTGGTGCTGTAGGCTTGGGAGAAGGACCTGACAGCCCACTCCAAAAAACAATCAGCCATTGAAAACCCTATGAATAGCAGAGAAGCACTGACAATACTGTTTTGCCTGTTGTACATAGGGTCGCTATGAGTCAGAAACGGACTTGAAAGCACCTAACAACAACAGAAATGGGTACATTAGTACATATTTACTTTAAATATTTTTATATTATATGCATACTTGTATTTCAATAGATATTTCATGCACTTCATTCTAAGTTCATTAGGAAATGGTTTTGAAGATCCCATGTAATCAATTTACAAAAGTTCATAGGTTGTTTGATTTAATAGTTGAAAAATCTTGTATATTTTTGTTATTTTTTGTATATATTTTGTTACTTTTTTCCTTACCTAAGCTTTTATACCACCATTGGTAATTGCATGACTTGGTACATTTCAGTGTTTCTGAGTCTCAGAATCCATGTAATTTTCAGAGGCAATTACTTTTTACTTGTTATTTTTTCCCTCATTATTAGTAAATGTTGGTAGAGTACAGAGTAATACAGCATTTGCTTTTTCCATTATGCAACTATTATATCACTTTTGGCTACGTTTTAATGAACTTACAAAGTTTATGGAAACTTTTATTAACATGTAGTAAAACTTGTATGCATTTATGGGTTATATTCCCCTATTTTCCCCTTGTACTCATGAAACTGCATCATTTACATTAAGATTATCATCTCCCCCTTTATCTTTTTACATTGTTTGTCCTCCCCATCCAATTCTCCAATCTTCACTTCCCTTTGTTAGTCTCGTTTTCTACTCTATAAAATTTTCCCTTCTTCACTAAGTTTAATTGTGCATGCATATATATATATATATATAGTTGTTGTTGTTGTTGTTGTTGTTGTTAGGTGCCATCGAGTTGGTATCTGACTCATAACGACCCTCTGTACAACAGGAGAAACACTATTGTCAGTGATTCTCTGATGTTCATAGGGTTTTCAATGGCAGACCGATTTTTGGGAGGGGGTTGCCAGGTCCTTCTCCCAGCCTACAGTTTTTGGTGTTCCCAGGCGGTCTCCCATCCAGGTATTAACCAGGTCCGACCCTGCTTAGCTTCCAAGATCTGAAGGGATCGGATGCCACAGGGCTATAGCTGCAGTCATATATATATGGTTAGAGTTTTTTCTTCCCTTAAGTAAGTTTCACTTCCCATATATGAGTAAAAGCATATTTCTAATCAAGCATGTCCCCATGTGTTTCTCAGCTTGTCATGCTATGGGTGCTTGCTTGTTGATGTGATGCTGAAAGCTATGTCACCATTATCTCACATACCAGCAATGCCACGCATGGTGGATATGGGCCACCCCTGGTGGACAGGTTTCAGCTGAGCATCCAGACTAAGACACACTAGGAAGAAGGACCTGACAACCCACTCCCAAAACAATTAGCCATTGAAAACCCTATAAAAAGGTGTAGGTTTGGGATAATATTGATTAAAACAAGACTCAACTAAAAATAATTATGGCAAATAATGCATAAGAGAGCAAGAAAACAGATGAATAACATAACATACATATTTAAAGGTATCATCAAATTCAGTAAAGCATTGTTTCCAGGCTACCATTGCACTTCAAATATAGTGCTGAAAAATGAGCCCTTCATGCTGGAAGGCATCCAAGAAACAACTGGGGAAGAGTAGCCTCCTCACAGAAAAGTCAACCTTAAGGATGGGAATGGAATAAAGCCCCTGGGACCTCATTTTGCTGATGTGGCACAACCAAAAATGAGAAGACTCATAGTGACTGCAATAATGGGTTCAAACATAAAAAGATCGTGTGCATAGTCCATACAGTGCTGGCTAGTGTTGTTGTTCATAGGGTCTGTTGTTCATAGGGTCACTATGAGGTGGATCCAATTAAATGGCACTTGACAACAACAACAAATCAAGACTAAGACACCTTTAAAGATCAAAACTTTATCCAGTGAAGTATTCGTGCCATCTTGTGATATCTTAACATTACAATTCTAAAGCCAAACAAATTTGAGACCAGGTTTCAAATATAACTGTCATTGAGCTATGAATGAGAATCTGCAATGGTAGCCTGGGAACAATGCTTTACTGAATTTGGTGATATCTTTTAATATGTATGTTATATTATTCATCTGTTTTCTTGTTCTCATGCATTAGTTGCCATAATTATTTTAATTGAGTCTTTTTTTAACCAATATTATACCTCAAAAATTTTTGGTTTGCTTTGTTTTTGGCTTCATTTTGGTTTCCAAACTTTAACACAAATTACTTCATATGTACAAAGGAGTTGAGTTAGTACAGAGTTCTTGTAAACTATTTAACCTGCTTCTAATGTTAACTTGTACATAGTTATAATTCTATTACCAATACTAATTTAATTAGCTCAATATTATTAACATTGGTAAAATACTATTAACTGAACTGTACTAGCAAAATACTAATAACTAAACTACAAACTGTACAACATTTCAAGCTGTCTTAGGTAATTTATCACAATAATGGAAGAGTGGCTTACACAGTGTAGTAAATGCAGTTAAGTGCATTTTATAATTTTATTCAGTGCACATTTGACTTATAATATTTTCAATCTATGATGACTTTATCAGAAAGTAACCCCATTGGAGATCAAGGGAGAAATATGTGTAAATATATATTTATATATAAATATATTATATTAATTTATACCTAACATATTTATTTACTACATATAAAATACATAACTACAAATATACATACATGTTATTTCTAGAAAATGTTAAACCTTTATAATGAAAAAGCCACTCCTTGAAAATTGTGTCAGGATTAAAAAACAGATATAAATTTAGGAGTTCTGATAAATACTCAACAAGCTACATCCACTTCAGAACTTCTGATAAAATGAAAAGCATTGAAAATTATTAAGTCCACAATTGTTTAAGTAAATCCACAAGCATTTTATTAAATATCAGTGTACACATAACATCAGAGTAACAAATAAAATGGGTTTCTATAAAAATTTATAAGGAAAATAGTTTGCATAAAAATGTTGAAGCTCCAATCATCTTCTAAGGTAGTTAATGCATTATTAAAATGCTGTACATTCAGTAACACTATTTCTAAAAGAGAATAGGAATGTCTAGTAATTCTTAAATTATATAGTTTATTTTCAATCAATTTAGGCAATAGAAAGTATGGATTTGCATATGAAACAGGGAAAAATAAAAGCAAAATTAACATCCTGTAAGAAACTGCGTTGTACATTACAAGATTTTAGGTTTGAATATCTAACCCTATCTGAAGAGGTCATGGATTAGGAAACTAAGAAAAGAGCTAAATAAAGTTAGAATCTGTGGGAACAGTGATAATTCTCAGCACCTGAAGGACTTGTTATTAAGTGCCATTGAGGAGTCAGTGTCCAACTTGTAGCCACCCAGTAGAGAACAGAGGAAACACTACCCAACACTGTGCCGTGCCTGGCACTGTTGTCAGTGCTTCTCTCCTATTCATAGTTTTCAATGACTGAATTTTTGGGAGGGTAGTGTGATGCCAGTTCCTTCTCCTAAGTCATAAAAAACTGTCCTTCAAAATTTGCAATATTAAAAGATTAACTTTGAGTGAGATGTCAAGTGACATATCAAAAGTGCCTCACATTTAAACAGAAAAGGAAATTATTCTCAGAAATTTGCCAATGTGATCACTTTATATACTATGTTGTTATATTTTTCCCACTAGTTTTTACCAGTCTTTATAATTATTTCTAAAAACATTTAAGCTATCCTCATTATTTTTTCTGATTATATGTTGTCATTGTCTGGAATGATATTTTTATATGTATTCAGTTCAATTTTAGTTGTCACCCTATTGAACTATTTTGGACTTTACTGTTTGTAGATTCTGCCTTGAAATTTCCTTCTAATTTTAATGCACATTGTTTTCTCCCTATTACTTTGCTTTTTGAAACTCCCCAAAGTAGTACTGACAAAAATGTTAATAACAACATCTTTCTCTTTTTACTAAATAGAAAGAGAACTCTTCTACCATTTTAAAACTGATAGGAGGCTTTGGAGGTTTAGCTTAGTAGTAGAGGTCTTGCCTTGCAAATGCAAGGCCCTGGATTTGGTCCTCACCATAGTGGGGAGAAGGCAATTACATCTGGTAGGATATTTGCTGTAACTCAAATTTTTCTCTTAACTTTCCTTCAAGGTCCACTTCCCTATTGCTAGAATCTATAGGGAACTACATCAAAGGTTTTTGTAATCTATCAATAGTATCTTATTTTTTCTCTTTTATTAGTTAATATGGTTTATTGAACTAATAAGTATGGTTGGATTGTATTATCTTTGTACTTCAAGGAGATGATCTACTTAATTTGATTTTTAATGCATTTTTGAAATATGTTTGCTAATATCTTATGTAGGTTTACTTAATATATATATTCAATAGTGCTGTTAGCAATAGTTCTTTTTGTAATTTTGCATTAATTTTTAGGTATATAAGTTTTGTAGGGGGCTGGGATTTAGCTCAGTTGGTAGAGCACTGCGCTGCAGTCTCTGAGGTCCTGAGTTCAATTCCCAGCACCACAAAAATGGGAGAAGGATGTGGCAATCCACTCCCAAGGCAATCCTGAAACAATCAGCCACTGAAAACCCTGTAAGGGTCGCTGTGAGTCAGACATGGCTTGACGGCACCTAACAACAACAAGTTTTATAGAAAATTTTATAGTTTTTGTCAAGACAGTGGAAAGTTTAATCTACACAATGAAAAACTGATAAAAAAAATTATGTTGATAATTTTAACATCTGCTTGTATATGTCTATGTGTTGGAGATGGTCAGGATGGAAAAAACAGGAGTGATTTTGGATTATCTATTCAATTATCTAAATTTTACCAATCAGTTAATGTTACCTGTACTTGATAACTTATATATTTTTTCTTTTAAACAGTATTTTCAAATTTAGAAGTATTCATTTTCCCAGAGTATTTTCTTATGATTTTTCTAAATCTAACCTATGAATGAGTATATTTTTTCCAATTCATCATTCTCTCTTAACTTTTCTCTCTGTTTTTATCTCAGTTTTTGTTTTCAATGCCTTTTAAAGGTACCAGG